>JASVEL010009779.1:0-93319 GCA_032618575.1 Nicotiana noctiflora
CGGCGGCAACAGGGGGCGCGGGTACCTGATCATCGCGAGTAGCTCGTGTCCTCACCATCTGTGAGAGAATAGAAAGCAGTAGTTTAGATTTTTGATGCCAAGAAGGTCGCACGACAAGGAATCCAAAAGAAATGAAGAGTTTCCTAAACAGTTACATAGCCCCTCGTAGATAAATACAGACGTCTCCGTATCGATCAGCGAGACTCTAAGTAACCGGTCTGTGTCCCGTGACTCCTATGAACCTAGTGCTCTGATACCAACTTGTCACGACCCTAGTTCACCAATCGTGAACATGTCGTGATGGCACCTAGTCCCTACGACTAGGTAAGCCTAACACGTTGCGGAATATACCAGCTATGAACACTTAAATAAGAAAACAGCGGAAAAATAGGGTAAAAGATATGTAATCCGTGCCACTTGGCACATACATCCGACAACACCATGAATAAAACACTACCAAGATCCGGAATCCCACGGGTAACACAGACTAAAAGAGATCATACAATTGTAGCTCTATGTAAAAGGAGTATCTAACAACGGAATGAAGGAAAATCATCTACTAGCACTAGAATAGAAGGAAGGCCTCCGAATCCGCGGACGTAGCAGATCATACCTCGAGGTCTCCCAAAACGCTGCTGAATCACCTGGTGTGAGCCTGCCCTGATGTACCTGGATCTGCACAACAAAAGTGTGCAGAAGAGTAGCATGAGTACACCACAGCGGTACTCAGTAAGTGCCAAGCCTAACCTCGATGGAGTAGTGACGAGGAAGGTCAGGGCCCTACTGAGAAACAAATAACATAATGATAATAACAATAATAAGCAGTTTAAATGATAATAATATCCGAAATTAACAACAATAAATGATTACTGCAATCGTCTACAATTAAGCTAACAACAAATAGTTAACTCAATAAAACCAATCCAGGACCTGTGGGAATCGAACCCACAGTCCCATTGACAGTACCTCGGGGTCTCCGGGAAATCGAACCCGCAGCCCATGTCTCAATAAATAATCAATAACTCAGGATCTCCGGGAATCGAACCCGTAGTCCACATTTCAATAAATCTCAGGATCTCGGGAATCGAACCCGTAGTCCACATTTCAATAAATCTCGGGATCTCGGGAATCGAACCCGTAGTCCCTACCAATATCACTCCGGGTCTCTGGGAATCGAACCCACAGTCCCTACCAATATCACTCCGGGTCTCTGGGAATCGAACCCACAGCCCTGGGTCTCCGGGAATTGAACCCGCAGTCCACAAGCACAACAAATAAAGGAATACAGAGAGAGAATAAATTATGCTTAACTATAACTTCACCGAAAAATAGTGCCAATAATTATCAAAAATAAGGCAATTAGGCAACTAAACAGTTAGGTACTACCTAATCATGCTTTTCTAACTACTACCGGTAAAATACCAAATTAACAACTAAAGACAGGAATATCACTCATCGAACATTTTAAATAAAGTATGTGTTCAACAACCAGCGCATGTACACGCCCGTCACCTCGCGTACAAGGCATTTAAATTATCACATAATATCCTAGGGGTGAAAATTCCCCCACACGAGGTTAGACAAGCCACTTACCTCGACTCCGGTACAAAACCGCTTTGAAACAACTCTCTTGCCGCGAATGTCGGCCTCCACAGGTGTAGAATCTGATAAAATCAATAGAATCACATCAAAATAGGTCAATTGGGCATTACCCAATCAAATTAACTCAAAATACACCAAAACCCACAAGTTGCCAAAACCCGACTTCCGGTACGCTTATCGAAAAATCACGAAAATTATATATTCGGGTTCTTTATCTCAATACGAGTCCGTGCATATAAAATTTATCGAAATCGGACTCTGTTTGCCCATTCAAATCAAAGATTTTCTAACATTTAGGCCTAGGGCTCAAACCCACCTTTAATCTTCCAATTTCGGTGAAATAATCATGGATTTCATGATAAACCAACGAATTAAGGTCAAGAAACTTACCCCCGATGATTTCCCGGTGATATCCCAGCGTTTCCCCTTCAAAATCCTCTCTTGGAGCTCAACAATGGCGTTTTTGATTTATGGGTCGCGGCTGAAATGTTTCTGGACTTAAGTCACTGCCAGACATTTTTACTCTATGCGATCGCATGATCCCCGTTGCGATCGCATAGAACAAATTTTGACCCTCGCCAAACTACTCTATGCGATCGCATAGTCCTCAATGCGATCGCAATGCTCACCAAAATATACCTATGCGATCGCATACCATGCTCCGCGATCGCATAGGACAAAAGCTGGACCTGGGACCCCTCTTCTCTATACACTATGCGATCGCATAGGACTGTACGCGATCGCAGAGCACAACTTTCCAGAACTATGCGATCGCATATCCATGCCCGCGATCGCATAGAACAAATACTTGGCCTCTCCAAAACCTTCTATGCGATCGCATTAGTCCATTGCGATCGCATAGAGCATTCGTCTCCAGCACACACCAGCAATTATCAGCATTTCCAAAATGCATGAATTAGCCCGATTGGACCCCCGGATTCATCCCGAGACCCCCGGGATCCCAACGAAAACCACCAACCTATTCCAAAACATGATATGAACTCGTTCAAATCATAAAAACACGTCTAACAACATCAAAACCCATAATTCACATCGAATTCAAGCCTAAATATCTTAAAACTTTCCGAATTGCACATTCGATCTAAAACCCCACCAAACGACGTCCGAATGACCTGAAACTTTGTGGACATATCCAAATTCACATAACGAAGCTACAAAAATTGTCGGAATTCCATTCCGACCCCCGGATCAAAATCTCACCTATCGTTCGGATTCGCCAAAATTCCAATCTTCGGCATTTCAAGCCTAATTGAGCTACGGACCTCCAAAATACATTCCGAACGTGCTCCCAACCCCAAAATTACCTAACAGAACTAGTGGAACCATCGGATTTCCGTTCCGAGATCGTCTTAACACTGTTCCGGCTACGGGCCATTTTCTAGCTTCAAAGCTCTTATTTAGGGACTAAGTGTCCAAAAATGCTCAAATTTTTAGAACCGACTCTCCCGGCAACCCACAATAGCAGAAATGAACTTAGGGAAACAGTTAAATTAGGGATTGGGGCCAAATTTTCTAAAACGACTGGTCGGGTCGTTACAAAAACGAGGTCTAGATCGCAAATTCTTTGAAAGCCCTAACTATACCCATTTCTCTAATTTTTCAACCAATTTACACATGTTTAAGCCTAAGAATTTGATTGATGTTGATGTAAACTGAAGAAGACGAGTTAAACAATACTTACCCAATGAACTTTGATGAAGAAATGCCCCAAAGATCGCCTAAGAGCTGTGGAGAAGAAAGGATTTTGTGAAAATGGGATAAAATCCCGTAAGTGTTCTGTTTTGGGTATTAATTCACTGGGCGGAAATTTACCATTCGCGTTCGCGTGCACTGTGTCGCGTTCGTGAAGGGTTGGACAGAAATGAGCATCGCGTTCGTGTGGACACAGTCGCGAACGCGTAGAAGAAAATCTGGGGGCTTACAATTTAGCTTACGCGAACGCGTGGTGCCTTACGCGAACGCGTAGAAGAGGCAGGCCAGGCTCCGCGAATGCGGGAGCCTTCACGCGAACGCGTAGAGGAAAAAGGCTGGGGTCCATGTTGTTGTACGCAAACACGATCATATGGACGCGAACGCGTAGAAGGGGAAAGAGAAGCCTTCGCAAACGCGACCAGGTAGACGCGAACGCGAAGAAGGAATATCTGCTGCAAATTTTCTGCAGTTTTTCCAAGTCCAAAACCACCCCGATGCCTATCCGAAACTCACTCGAGCCCTCGAGGCTCCAAACAAAATATGTACACTAACTCAATAACATCATACGAACTTGCTCGAGCGATCAAATCGCCGAAATAACATCAAAATCAATGAATTGAGCCTTAAAACTCAAGAATTCTTTCAAATTTCATAATTTCCAAAACATCCAATTTAAGGCCGAAACACGTCAAACGACGTCCGTTTTCAACCAAACTTTACAGGAAGCACTTAACCAACATATATGACTTGTACCGGGCATCGGAACCAAAATACGAGCCCGATAACAGTACTTTTTAATCAAAATTCAGTTTCATTTTCCTTAAACATTTTCAGAAAACAATTTAACAGAAAAATTCTTTTACCGGGGTTCTAGACCTCGGATTTCAGTTCCGGGCATACGCTGTAAGGCCCCGGAAAATTTCGCTAAGTAATATAGGATTCTGTGGTGCCACGTAGGCTAACTATTATATTTTATGTGCTATGAACATTATGGACATCAATTAGACTTGCTAAATATGAGTATGAGTCTTATGGTAAGTGATATGAGGTCCAAATGAAAGCCCAAGTGTAAGCCAAATAGGAAAATTTTCGAAATAGGCCAAATTTCCAAATGGATTCACACAAGGCTCCACTTTAAACAACCATAGATAATTATCTATAAAGTTTTATGTGGTGAATATCATATCAAATGAAAGCCCTTTGAGTCTAGTTTCCAACGCTTCAAACCGTTCGTCATTTGGACATTCCTACACAAAGTTATGATCAAATTACCAAAGGCTGGAAAATGCGATCGTGTGTCAGGTCAAATCTGCGATCCGCATTTCTACTCTGCGGTCCGCATGTTCGTTCTGCGGTCCGCATTTTGACCGCCGATTGAACCAGTGTAGCTCATTTTTGGCTGCCGATTTTGCGGTGCATTTTGCGGCCCGCATGTCTATTCTCATGTCCATTCTGCGATAGCAGAATTGACATCGCAGGGTTATTTGTTTTATTTTTATTACCCGACCCCATTTCAATATATAGGCTTTGGGGTTCATTTTGGGGTCATTTCTTACTGATTTTAGAGTGTGGTGAGAGCATTTTAGAGAGAGAAGGAGGAACCCAACATTTAAATCATCCGAATCTTGCATCAATCTTCAAGAATCAAGAACCCAATAGCAAGTTCTTCATCTAAGAGGTAAGATTCTATACCCTAGGGTTTTAATTTCGAGTTTGGTGTATAAGATGAGTTATTGAGGTATGATTCTTGGGTTTATTAGTATTGTGTATACATTCATGTACAACTTAGGTTTATGGGAAGATTGTTTAACTTAAATAACTAAAGATTGGGTTAGGGAATGAAGGAAGTCTTAAAAGGGGATTCGAAATCAAGATGCTCAACTAGTGTTTGATAAATTGTTCAAATGAGCTAGTTTCATGAATATCTTTCTAATATGTGTTTAATTTTGTTATGTTTCATAGTAGATTGGAATTGCTAGAGTTTTTGGAGTGTTGTAGTAACTTAAGGAAAGCTCAATCGAGGTATGTATGGCTAATTTTGATTCTTGTAAAATCGCCCATATGTGTGAAATTGTTTGGCATGTGTTAATTTGAGAAATTGTATGTGATTCTTTGATGTTATTGTTGGGTATTCAATTGATGATTGAACTATATGTGGTATGGTATGAAATATGAATTGAAAGATGACAAGGGAATTGGAATTGGTAAAGAACTGAGAACAATTGTTGTGGTGGCATATATGGTTTCTTGTTGAAAGAGATGAAACACTTGAATTGTGGTAAATTATTGAACATACTTGTGTATGTATTCTTGATTATGGAAACATTGTAATTTGGTTGTGATATTGGCTTGAGAAATAATTGTGAACATGAACCAACTTGTAAGTTCCTTATTTGAACTTGTTGAAATTGTGTGTAGTGCCTTATCTGCTGTTTGAAATTGTTGTGTTCTAAACTGTAAGGTGGGATCGGGTTACGTGCCGCAACATGGGGAAATAAGGTGTGGGTTGGGGTGATAAGGGTGGCCGAGGTAATAAGGGTGGTCGTGGGTAATAAGGATGGAAAGCGATCGAAATCGCTATTGAAAATTGATACAAAAATCAATGATGTGAAATTGTGAAAGGAGACAGCAGGAGAGTTTGCAACCTGTGGGGCACTGATTGCCCCTTTGTTTGACTACTTGTGTTTTACGTTATTGATTTGTGGTTGTTCTACTTGTTGATCTTAAACGTGCTTTGTGTTGAGAATTATCCGAAATGAGGAAAAATGTGGAAAACATGGTTGGCTGGCTTAATTGATTCTTGATGTAATTCATTGGCTGTATTATCATCGTGATTTCTTGTTAATGGCTTGAGTTTACTTGGGACAAAGTTTGTCCATACATACCAGTACAATTCCAGTGTATTGACGTCCCTTTTGTCGGGGACGCTACATTCGTATTATGATTGTAGGTGAATCAATAGCAGGTACTTTAGCTCATCGGCAGTAGCATCCTTCATTATGCCCGTTTTGGTGAGCCCCTTTCCTTTCAGGGCCCTACGTGGCTCATGCCACTCTTGTTTAGACTTTATTTCGATTTTGTGTAAGGTATAGACGGAGCCTTATTACCGGCAAGTATTGTATCATCCTTTGTATCCTAGAGGTTCCGTAGACATGTAAACTGTGGGATTCGAGGCTCATGTATATATTATGTTGGGCGTTGTAAAAATTGTAAACTTGTTAATGAATCACTCGCATGGCTATGTTTGTATATTGTGAAATCAGTTATAATTGGTAAGGTATTTGGTTAATGAGAAATAATCAACACAGGGGTAACACGTGGGAATGAAAGGCACCCAGGTCCGCTTGACTTGGGCTACCCGGTCAGGCGCCGGTCATGTCCCTCGATTTGGGGCGTGACAAACTTGGTATCAGAGCCTAAGGTTTTAAAGTGTCCTAGGATGTCTCGGAGCCATGTCTAGTAGTGCCCTTCTTATCGGTGTGTTGTCGACCACATCATATAAGTTGGGGGCTACACGGACATTTAGGAATTTACCAATTTCTTTGATATTCCAGATCGTGCGATATGGCTCAAGATATGGAGCTAATTTCCTCTCTAAGTATTACTCTCAAGATTGGTAATTTTGATACCATAATCTGTGAATTCGAAGCATGTAAGGTGGGATTTATCCCACCATTGAGTCCAAGTGGATTACCCAAGGACTTGTTAGGAGAACGTGTTGAGTCATGGAGTGATTGGTAGAAGTTGTTGTTAAGGAGAGTACCCTCGTTCTTACTAATGCCACTGTACCACCAGATCATGTAGTATTTCATCAGTATGTACGGCTAAAATCCCTTCTCTTAGAAAATAAGCTTCCATGGTGCCCACATAAATGTTGTAGGTTCAAAATATAATTGATGCAGTACCCGTTTTGTTTAAGCGAATTATTGCTGTGAAAATATATGTTGGAGGTACTTCTTCATTTGTTTAATATATTATTCTTGGTAGATGAGGATATGTAAAGAATGTGAACTATGTGCTAAAATGTCTAAACTTCAAGTCAAGTTTGAATTGATATTTTGATGCCAAATTTTGTGAGAAAACTTGTTATGGTTGATTCTTCCAAAATGTCCTTACGTGTACCAAAGGTATTTGATTGATTGCGTCTTGTTGTTGGTAATGTATAAAGATGTTTGGAAATGAAGTAAGTGACTGTGTAAATGTGGTAAGACTAAATGTTGGACTCTAGCTGTGATTGATATTTTACATGAATTGTTGTTGTGACCCGATATTTGTGAAAGATGCATTCCAATATGATCAATGTGCTATTATTGACAACTTAAAATTGGTTTTAGAAGTATGAATCATGTATTCAAATGTGAAGTCCTCTATGCATAGAGATGTTGAAATAAGTCAAATGCTTTTGAGAAATAAAGTATAGACAATGTGTCGAGAACTCAAAATGAAATTGTACCTGGTGATACTTGTGACATGAGGGAATATGAAACAGATTATGATGTTGATGTGAAATATGAGAAAATGATGTGAAATGCGAGGAAGAAGAGATTGTATTATGAAATGTGGCCTAGTGCCAAGTCTGATGTGATAATTATGGCCCCAAGAGTCGATGGACTAATATACGTAAAAATGGCATGATTCTTTTATTCGATAATGTGGTGAATGTTTAAAGTGTTTGATTTGTACTTGTGATTTCCTTATTATTGTATGAAGCGCATAGGTAAATAATTTTATATGTGAACCCTATGCAAGGGCTATGAAATGCAGCCTAGAGGTATGGTAATTATGTAAAAAGCTATGTGATCCATTTTATTTGGTAATGTGGTGATTGTTTAAACTTTTTGTTAAACCCTTATGATTTCCTTGTCCTTGCATAGATATATTCTTAAAAAGAATCCAAATTACAAAATAGTTCATGCACATGCTCTTTTAATGAGACGTATTATTTACAAATTCTCCCGATCACGGTTCTAGTATGTACAACCTCCTATGGAATTGACCTCTATAATTATGTTCCTGAATTGAGTTATAACACTATTGATATTTCCTACTTGCGTTTCCTAAATTCTCAACAAAGGACTATTCCCGATGAATTTCTTATAGAAACGTCTCATTTAAATTGACAACATCTGCTCACTTGTGCCTATACATGCACCATTGTAAAGTTTGTACATGTGGTGTCAAGTTCCATGCAAAGTATCCAAGATTTGTGATCCTTCTCGAGTCATTCTTTTACTTAGTTGTGTGTGTCTTATATGGCTTGGTCAACCAATCTACCCTCTTACGAGTAACATCATGAAACCTTTTTACTGTCTAGTAACATATATGCATATCTCAGTGGCTATCATATGAGTGCATATCAATTGAAATGGTCACTGTGTGCATAAGTTCTCTCTAAAAAAAATTTTGAGATCCTCGCATCCCCATCATAGATATCTTATGTCGCCATGGTTTTCGTGCGCACTTGGGACATCTCGCAGTAAGTAGCTCACTCTGTCCTAGTATTGTGGTTGCTCCTGGCATGGTCATATATTGCAGTGGGAAGTTAATATAGTAGAAGTGTGTCTAGCTTATAACCAATGATTATTTTCTCATTATGTCTCCACAATGTTTTAATCGTATTCCTTATTTAGTGAATTCATTGTGCTAGTTCCCTACACTTGTACGATAACCATGAGAGAACGTGCCTTCTATGTATCACTATGACACTTCCTTTTTCAAGTCAAAACATATGGAGATCTCATCATGAACATATGCAAACCTTTAGTGATTATCGTGCACTGTCTCATTGAGTTTGGTTTTCTTTACACCCTCAACTTCTAGAATCATGGACTATGTCGTTGTCATGTGTGGAGAGGTTCACTACCCTTGGTATCTCACCTTCTTGGCTAGATATGAGTGTTATTTGCCTTCTCCCAGGAGCGTCGTGTTAACTATTAGAACCATCTAACCAATTCATGCTTTTGTCCCAATATACAGATTTCCTAGCTATTGAGTTTCAATCGTGAAAGGTTGAGATTAGATGACTTCGGATTTTTGTACATATCATGAACATGTTGATTTGAATGAAAAACAATGGTCGTAGTTTTTAGTTTCCTCATATATGATCAATTACCAAGAAGTGTTAAGTTTTCTAGAATATGGTAATCTCATAAGCGTCCAATTATTTTCATCCTTATAGGCTTGTGGCATAGATTCTGTGTGTCAAGTAATGTTAAGAGTGTAATTCAACTTCGTGTATTTTGAATCCCATATCACATTCAAGGTGCTAGAGTATTCCTATTCGGGGTCGACGGATTTTTCCTACACTTTAGGAAATGAGTGGTTCACGTGCTTGAGTATTCCTCCTTAATGATTCCTATTTCCATGTACTACTTACTCCTATTCCTCATTTATGTATTAATTGAGGTAGTCACAATGATTAACCATGTCAGTATTGTTAGTAGTAACATTTTGTGTCTCTTAGTATACGACCTCATATAGTACTCTACCCGAGTGCATTAATGGATTCTTGAAGAACTCCAGCCTCATCTTGAACTCTGTTGTTCCTCGTTGTATTAGATCCATTGGGTATTGTAAGTTCAGACAAGTCAAATATAAAGCTTCATAGTGTGATCACATATATATTGGATAGATAAAGTTATAGCCAAGTTTATGGTATCACATCTTAGGGTAACTATTAAGGGTCATCAAGGGTTTAGTGTGAGTGTACCCCTAAAAATGTTTTGTGAGTTGCTAATAAAGGTAACATGACTGTATTACACATTAGGTTGCAATAGGTGTATGATATTCCTCGTAAATGTTACTCATGTACTTTGTGTTTCCATATACTTATGTCTAAGAAGATAGTGATAAAAAAATGTGGGTATGAATTGACTCGATTGCACTGTATGATCATGATGCACTACTAGCAAGACTCGTGATGTCTTGATTTCATATGGACTGTTGATTGAAATGAAATTATATTCTTGTTGATGAACACCTTTGCGATTACATTAATGGCTGGTAAGGACTATTATGAACATATGATTGTTTGTTTACTATGAACTGACATCCTTGATGGTATGATGCCAAGTTATGGAATTGTGGGTTATTGTTGTTATCATGAATTGCAATATCCAGTGGAGTGTAAATTGTACAGTGGAAGTTATCAAAAGGTAAAGTCAATGGATAGTTATCTCATGCAAGATGTTTATCTGTCATCCTTGTTATGTATTTTTGGGAGTTGATATTACTTCTGAGAAGGTGTTATGACAATGCTTGTAAGTCAATAATGTCATGTGGAAGGATAAATGTGTCGTGGAAGGAAAGTACTTTCGTTTGATTGAATACCAGTTAGTTTTGACTTGGAATGTACCATATAGGTGTTTAGAACTATAACTATGCAGTCCATGTTCTAGTATCCTTATGATAATGTAGTGCTTGTAATACTGGGATTAGGATTGTGGATATATACATTGTGGTGCTATGTATAATTGTGGATGTGTTGTTGAGACGAATTTGGTGATTCCCTGGCAGGAGGATAGGCCTAGTTACAAAGGAAACTCTGCCGAAATTTCTGAAAAATTTAGGGGTTAGTGAAAATTTTGAGACTGAAAGTAGGTTAGAAAAGAGATGTATGATGTTAAAGTGTTTGGGAAAGACTATACTCCTCATTCGAGGACGAATGATCCTAAGGGGGGAGAATGTAAGGCCCCGGAAAATTTCGCTAAGTAATATAGGATTCTGTGGTGCCACGTAGGCTAATTATTATATTTTATGTGCTATAAACATTATGGACATCAATTAGACTTGCTAAATATGAGTATGAGTCTTATGGTAAGTGATATGAGGTCCAAATGAAAGCCCAAGTGTAAGCCAAATAGGAAAATTTTCGAAATAGGCCAAATTTCCAAATGGATTCACACAAGGCTCCACTTTAAACAATCATAGATAATTATGTATAAAGTTTTATGTGGTGAATATCATATCAAATGAAAGCCCTTTCAGTCTAGTTTCCAACGCTTCAAACCGTTCGTCATTTGGACATTCCTACACAAAGTTATGATCAAATTACCAAAGGCTGGAAAATGCGATCGTGTGTCAGGTCAAATCTGCGATCCGCATTTCTACTTTGCGGTCCGCATGTTCGTTCTGCGGTCCGCATCTTGACCGCATCTTGGACCAGTGTAGCTCATTTTTGGCTGCCGATTTTGCGGTGCATTTTGCGGCCCGCATGTCCATTCTCCGGTGCATTCTGCGATAGCAGAATTGACATCGCAGGGTTATTTGTTTTATATTTATAACCCGGCCCCATTTCAATATATAGGCTTTGGGGTTCATTTTGGGGTCATTTCTTACTGATTTTAGAGAGTGGTGAGAGCATTTTAGAGAGAGAAGGAGGAACCCAATATTTGAATTATCCAAATCTTGCATCAATCTTCAAGAATCAAGAACCCAATAGCAAGTTCGTCATCTAAGAGGTAAGATTCTATACCCTAGGGTTTTAATTTCGAGTTTGGTGTATAAGATGAGTTATTGAGGTATGATTCTTGGGTTTATTAGTATTGTGTATACATGCATGTACAACTTAGGTTTATGGGAAGATTGTTTAACTTAAATAACTAAAGATTGGGTTAGGGAATGAAGGAAGTCTTAAAAAGGGATTCGAAATCAAGATGCTCAACTAGTGTTTGATAAATTGTTCAAATGAGCTAGTTTCATGAATATCTTTCTAATATGTGTTTAATTTTGTTATGTTTCATAGTATATTGGAATTGCTAGAGTTTTTGGAGTGTTGTAGTAACTTAAGGAAAGCTCAATCGAGGTATGTATGGCTAATTTTGATTCTTGTAAAATCGCCCATATGTGTGAAATTGTTTGGCATGTGTTAATTTGAGAAATTGTATGTGATTCTTTGATGTCATTGTTGGGTATTCAATTGATGATTGAACTATATGTGGTATGGTATGAAATATGAATTGAAAGATGACAAGGGAATTGGAATTGGTAAAGAACTGAGAACAATTGTTGTGGTGGCATATATGGTTTCTTGTTGAAAGAGATGAAACACTTAAATTGTGGTAAATTATTGAACATACTTGTGTATGTATTCTTGATTATGGAAACATTGTAATTTGGTTGTGATATTGGCTTGAGAAATAATTGTGAACATGAACCAACTTGTAAGTTCCTTATTTGAACTTGTTGAAATTGTGTGTAGTGCCTTATCTGCTGTTTGAAATTGTTGTGTTCTAAACTGTAAGGTGGGATCGGGTTGCGCGCCGCAACATGGGGAAATAAGGTGTGGGATGGGGTGATAAGGGTGGCCGAGGTAATAAGGGTGGTCAGGGGTAAGAAGGATGGAAAGCGATCGAAATCGCTATTGAAATATGATATAAAATCATTGATGTGAAATTGTGAAAGAAGACAGCAGGAGAGTTTGCAACCTGTGGGGCACTGATTGCCCCTTTGTTTGACTACTTGTATTTTACGTTATTGATTTGTGGTTGTTCTACTTGTTGATCTTAAATGTGCTTTGTGTTGAGAATTATCTGAAATGAGGAAAAATGTGGAAAACATGGTTGGCTGGCTTAATTGATTCTTGATGTAATTCATTGGCCGTATTATCATCGTGATTTCTTGTTAATGGCTTGAGTTTACTTGGGACAAAGTTTGTCCATACATACCAGTACAATTCCAGTGTATTGACGTCCCTTTTGCCGGGGACGCTACATTCGTATTATGATTGTAGGTGAATCAATAGCAGGTACTTCAGCTCATCGGCAGTAGAATCCTTCATTATGCCCGTTTTGGTGAGCCCCTTTCCTTTCAGGGCCCTACGTGGCTCATGCCACTCTTGTTTAGAATTTATTTCGATTTTGTGTAAGGTATAGCCGGAGCCTTGTTACCGGCAAGTATTGTATCATCCTTTGTATCCTAGAGGTTCCGTAGACATGTAAACTGTGGGATTCGAGGCTCATGTATATATTATGTTGGGCGTTGTAAAAATTGTAAACTTGTTAATGAATCACTCGCATGGTTATGTTTGTATATTGTGAAATCGGTTATAATTGGTAAGGTATTTGGTTAATGAGAAATAATCAACACAGGGGTAACACGTGGGAATGAAAGGCACCCAGGTCCGCTTGACTGGGGCTACCTAGTCAGGCGCCGGTCATGTCCCTCGATTTGGGGCGTGACATACGCCCAAGTTCCATATTTTTCTACGGATTTTCTGAGACCGTCAAATCACGGTTCCGGGTTCGTTTACCAAAAATGTTGACCAAAGTCAACCATATCAATATTAATATCAAAATTCTTCAACTTTTTCACATATTTCACATATTTCAACATAAAAATTTTCCAGCTTTGTGCCCGGACTGTGCATGCAAATCGAGGCAACTATAAACGAGGTTTTCAAGACCTCAAAAGCTCGAAATGATTAATAAAACAAGTGATGACCCTTTGGTTCGTCACAACTAAATAGAATCAATTGCGACTAGTTATTCCGATTAATAAGACTCACCATCTATCAATTGTTCCCCCGAGTCTTGTTAATTGGATAATTAATCATAAGTGGCCATATTTGTAAGATTGCCTAAGGTTGGCTATTGTTGAAATGTGATTTTAATTAGTGAATTAATCTGAATTTAAAATAGTTAATAGGGTCAATTGGCTAGTTGAGCAATAGTCACTTAATTGTGGCTACTTGATAAATACAAATCTGAAAATAGGCTAAAATAGGGATAAAATACAGAATCTAGGAAAGTAATAAGCCTTAAGAAGTAGTGGTAAATTGGGAAAAGGAAGTTGGTAAAATTGTAGTAAGTTTAAAAGGAAAAGGGTACAATTGGAAAGAGAATTGGCATAGTTGTTATAAATATAGAGCTTTTAGGGCAATTTGGGCATAACAAAAGGTATTTTAGTGAATAATAAAAGGAAATGAGGGCACAATAGGAATTCCAAAGGAAATGGAATATGGTAGACTATTCTAGAAGGGGTTGTAGTGTAGACTTCAAATAAATACTTGCACTAACTTGTGAAACAAGCTAAGAATAGGAGGGGTTTTAGTGAAATAAGTTCCTCCTCTTTTGGGTCTATAAATAGATATTTTCAGCTTGAAATAAAGGGGGTTCCTTTTGATTTTAGAGTTTTCTTTAGCATTTTGAGCCATATGAACCCTAGAAAAATCCCAAAAAATACTTGTTAAATTCCAGATCTGAAATTAACATTTCAGATTCGTTTTTCTTCAATTTTTACCTTCAAACTCATATCAAAAAATCAAAAAAAAAATAGTAGATTCACCACAAATCAGTAACTACAGTGTTTTGAGTGTGAATTCTGATTTTTGAATCAACTTGAACTTCTGAAAATTGCTTCCTGGGTTAGCTGTTTGGTCCTATTCACTGTTGAAACATTGAGCTATTGTAGCTGTAATTGTTACTGTTGAATCTTGCTTGTTGAATCCTACTCTGCTGCTGTATTTTGTTAGATCTAATGGGTCTATTCAATTTTTCAGGTACACACATGTATTTCTCAAGCTGAGTAAATGAAGTTCATCTTGCTATTTTACTTGATGTGGTCATTTAATTGAATTGTAGTTGATTCATGATTTATTACATTGGAATTGTATAAGGATTGTTAAACTGTTTTCTTGACCGTATGAGTTTTATTTAGTAGTGTAGTTTGATTTAGTTCAAATTCAGAATTTGTCTTCGCAGGTGTAATTCAAAATTAGAAAACTAAAAGTAGGAATTCAGATCTTAATTGAAGGCAGGTTAGGAGTAAACAATGAAGTTAGTTCAAAATGTAAATAGCAGCTTAACAATATCAGTTTATATCTTAGTTGTCATTTCAATATATGAATGAGACTAGTTATTCAAGTAATATATGTATGTCATTCGTTAAATTAACTTTATGGTTAGCAATGATTTGAGAGTTAGTTTTCTAAGTTTATGATCAGCAGTTGGTTCGATAATTACCAATTTACAATCAAAATTGTTAACGTTAGTCGTCCGTGGTAATTGAATATTGATTAATTGAGACAAGTTTAAATAATTAATTTGTCTCTTGTAATTAGACCAAATCAGTTATATTTTTGACATTGGAAAAACACTCTCACTAGAACGTCCAATTATTACTGCTCACAGTGGAACGCCCAGCGATGCAGTGTGTTGAGCCTGTTCGGCATTAGCTTCATTTTAAGCAGGGATTTTTGCTTTAGGCTAGTAACAAGTTAACAAGTGAAAATACATAGTACACTTTAGGATTGGCCTTTAATAAAAGTGAGATGAGCCTCGCCGCACTAAATACACAATTGCGGGGCCCTCAAATAAATTGTTATAAAAACTTAGACTCGGGAAGACCGTTTAGCGAATTTCACGGTCTTTCCCAAAGTTAATAACACGATAGACTCTTTAGACACGACTTGTAAATAAATTACTTTCCTAAATACAGGTGCGCATTTATGTGACCCAAATCTTACTCTCGGTAAAATTGAAATACATTAAAGTCACAGGCGTACCGGTTGCGGTGTGACTCGAAATGTGTTTTCGTGACGTCGCAATTCTTAATTGAAAAGCGGAACATTAAAAGCACCTAATTAAAATATATAAAGAAATCAGATAAAAGCAAAACTTTCAGTTGAGCGACCGTGCTAAAACCACGGAATCCGGGAGTGCCTAACACCTTATCCCGGATTAACAGATCTTCTTATCGAGGTTTCTAGTTTCACAGTTTGTATTACAGAGTCATAAATTTTCTCGATTCGGGATTAAACCGGTGACTTGGGACACCATTATTTTCCCAAGTGGCGACTCCGAAAAAATTAAATAAATTGATCCCATTCCGACTGTCCTTTAAGTGAAAAAACTCCTTCCCTGATTATTATTATATCTCTTCCCGAGGTGTAGTAGTAAACAGCGGCACATTTACATTGTGCATGTGAAAAAAGTTGGTGTGACAGGATTATGTTATATGTTGAAGAGAGTTAGTATTATTTCCAAAACAATCAAGAATAAATTGGAATGAAAGAGATTGAATAGCCATAGTTGAATTTGGCATGTTGGGATCTGTGATCAGTTTATTCAGCGTGATCAGTTTGTGTGTATAATTTGTGACGGTACGTATCAGGCTTGTCTGCCGCCGCAATTGATGTTATTCAGAAGCCTTCTATTGTTATGGCTCATTGTGTAGAAGCAGATTCTGAAAGGGTTTTGGTGGCTTGGACCACTACTTGCAGATTTACATATCCTGCGGTTATAGGAAGTTACCTATGTGTTGCTATGATTCCCCTAAAGTGAGTTAAGCAAAAATTTCTTATGTGAGGAAGTGTTAAAATATTAATGAGTTCGGAGCTACGATATAAATTGTGTTCTCCCGTATGTTGGCGCGTTTGGTGCAATGAGTAGCATGGAAATACGAAGTGAGGATCAAGGTTGCAGTTTGGTGTTGACGAGGATGTCACAGGCTCAAATGAGAAAGGAAAGGGTTGAATGACTAGAGTAAATTGGTATTAGCTTTAGAGTCACCTGAGATTGATGTCTTGTGAAAAAGGCTTTGTATCCTGGTTAGGGATTCTTGATCGCTTTTCAGCATTGGTGCGACCGATGGTTGGAATGAGCAGACTCGATATTTATTTCAAAAGATTTTGGGAGTGTGTTCCATGGGAAGATTGTGTAAGTATGGAATTTAATCACTTGATTGTCTAAAGAATTAAGCAAGTATAAGGATTGCGGTAATAACATTTGTTTGAGAAACTATGGCTAGAGGGCACTTTGTTTACTGGGTCATGAACTGGAGAGGTTGCTCCAGTTATGACGATTGTTCTTATGTGTCTTGAGGAAAAGAGAGTTACAATAAACCTTTGAAAGGTTATTCCCCAAGTTGGTACAATCATAAATCGGCTTGAGACCGATGTATTGATTTACATATGTGAACAAGGGTTTATATCGGGCCAGTTGTGTTCCTTTCAGTGAGTGTTCCCTTTGGAGGAACGTTCGGGGTTTTATTTTGTCATCGGCTATTCCAGGTAATGATGTATTAAGTCGTATGAGTTGTGAGGCAGCTTGAGAAAATTTCTTACATGTTGAGAATCTGCGTAGAAATGATGTGTTATGAGCAGGATGGCTTTGAGATTTATGTTGTATATCACACCTTAGTTGTGCTTGAGTTTCGTAGCATATAGCACTATGTGTTTCCTCAAGGATGGTATTATGCACTTAATGTGCTTGCGATCGAAATTCGATGTTTTGTTGTAATGAGCAGATTTAGCTCAAAGTGTAGTCTCCTTCTGTGAGATCTATTTATGGATCGGGTGGCGCGCCACCATGGGTATGTTATTTGGATCGGGTTGCGCGCCGCAACAATGTGATGTCGAGTCTAGTTTTCTTTGTGCTATTCCTTTATGTGTTCACTTCCTATCTTTCTAGGAAAAGTCTGTATTAGTGCGGGGTTTAGACAATTAATTCCAGAATTCGAGTTCTTGTTTGTGTTGTGTTCGAATTGGTAGACTATTAGTGCACGGTAGCATCATATGAGATTTTAATAATTTCTGAGTTGGCTTATTGCCTGAGCAGTTGTATCGGATAAGACGAGATCCCTTGATCAAGGACTCTGTGCAATCCAGCTATATGAGGTATGTTACGGAAATAAGACCATTATTGGTTTCAGAATTAGGTAAGGGCCTTGTCAAGAGTGTAGACCTAATGTTTTGTTGACTTGGCGATTGATTATGAATGTCGGTACATCTATTCCGTCATGGCGGTATGGCAAAAGGTTGGAGTAAGACCTGTATATGTCATGGGGTGTAGTGGGAGCATCGGATCAGTAGGATTTTGGCTAAGTTGATTAGAGAATATTATCGTGGTCCTGTGGATTTAGTGTTGCAAAGTAAGAATTCAGCAAAATAATGCCAATATGTTTGAGTACAGCGTGTAGTGATTGATATGGCGATCGTATGTTGGAAACAGGCCTAGCATAGGATTTCGGATGTTGGAATCGGACTCTAAGGCTTATTTGCTTTGTATAAAAGGGAACGAATTCAAAATTTATCGAGCTTGTGTGCTCAGCTAAGTTTTGGTAGCACGGGAAGGTGCGTGAGGTGCTAAGCAGTGATTTTAGACTACTCCAATACAGTTCTCAGCAAGTTCGAGGACGAACATATGTTTAAGTGGGAGGGAATGTAACAACCCGACCGGTCGTTTTGAGTACTAGCGCTCCGCTTAGCAGTCGGAGGCCATGAACAGATTTATTACGGGTATTATGACTTGTACGTTGGGGTATGCATTCGAATGGTTTATCAATAAATCAAATCGATTATTTGTTATCGAAATCGAAAAATCTAAACCTTATTGAAACAATAACGATAAGCATATGTACAAATCGATAATCGATAAGTAATTATCGATAATGGTCAAAATCGAATCGATAAATCGAATGCACACCCCAAGACTATAGACACTTGCTAAATGAGTAATTACCTATTTGTGTAGATTAATATAACATACATAATATATATATATATATATATATATATAATTCCGCTGCTATTTTAAAAGCGGATATACAATATTATATTTTCCCTAATCTATACCATTTCCTTTACCCTAAGTCCCTTACCCTATTATTTCCACTACCACATTTAAGGAATGATCATACCTAAATATCAAGGGAATGAAGTTCAAATTAATGAAAAACATAATTAGTCGTGATAATGTGTTTTGTTTTGTTTTATTTTGTTATACCGTTGGAGTGTTGGTGGAATACATTTGATCCCTTACTTTAGTTTTGTTGCATGTGTTTGTTGACATAATTTTTATATTATAAATGTGTTCGTCTTATTTTAGCTTCTTTTTGTCCATATTAGTTAGGTGCATTTATAGCGATATACTTTCTGTGGCATCCCACAAATTTTCTTATTGGTGTAATTGATAACCGAATTGATAAGCTACCAAAATCGATAAATCAAAATCGAAAAAATCAAAACCTTATTGAAACGATAATGATAAGCATACGTACAAATCGATAATCGATAAGTAATTATCGATAAAGGTCAAAATCGAATCGATAAATCGAATGCACACCCCTACTAGTATGCATGGTCGGAATTTGACTTCGGGAAGTTCAGAGTTGATTTGGGAAGAGAATTCTTATTTTGGGAGATTAAAGTTGAAAGAATGGACTAGGATTAGAATTTTGAGTAAACGACCACAGAATCAGAATCCGAAGGGTCCAGCAGGTTCGTATGATGATTTCGGACTTGGGCGTAAGCCCGGTGCTGGTTTTGGATAACCCAGGAAGGTTTTGGCGTCTATTGTGGAAGTTAGCATTGTGGAAGAAATTTCATAAGTTTGGCTTGAAGTGCGTCTCAGTGTTATCAATGTCCGTTTGGGATTCTGAAATTGGGAATATCTCCGTATGGTGATTCTGGAGTTGGAAGCGCGATCGGAAGTGAATTCAGACGTCCGTAGACCATTTTGAAGCCATTTGGCTAAAGATAGAGAGCTGGAGGTTTTTAGAGAGTTTGACCGGGGGTTGACTTTTTGATATCGGGGTCGGAATTAAATTCTGGAAGTTGGATACGGTCTGTAATGTCAAATATTATTTGAATGCAAAATTTGAGGTCAATCGGACGGATGGGTTTAAACATCGGAAATAGAAGTTGGAAAGTTCAAAGTTAATAAAGCTTGAATTGGGATGTAATTCATGAATCTAGCATTATTTTAAATGATTTGAAGCCTCGAGCAAGTTCATGATGTGTTTTGGGATTCGCCGGTATGATTGGTTGGGGATCCGGGGGCCTCGGATGGATTTTGGGTGGTTAACGGATCAAATTTTGAAGTTGAAAAACAGTTGAAGGGATCTGGTTGCTGGTATTTCCTCTTCTGCGGAAATGGGACCGCAGAAGCGGCCCCGCAAAAGCAAGGAACTAACCGCAGAAGCGGTTGGCAGTAAAGGGGAGCAAGGACCGCTTATGCGGTCAGGTATCCGCAAAAGCAGAGTCACAAAAGTTGTAGGGGGCACTGCAGAAGCGAAATGGTCCGAAGGATCGTGGGCCATAGATGCAGTCAAGGTTCCGCAAAAGCGGGACCGCATCTACGGAAGGAGCATCGCAGAAGAGAAAGTGGGCTAGGCCAGGGAAGCCGCAGAAGCAGCCTATTTTTACGCAAAAGCAGAGCCGCATAAACGGAAATTGCTGGAGCAGTGAGGTTGTTTTAAATCGAGATTTTGGTTTATTTTCCCCATTTTACATGTCTTGGAGTGATATTTGGAGAGCTTCTAGGGGATATTTCACCACCAATATTGAGGTAAGTTACCCCTATTTATTTCTAGGTTAAATACAAGACTATACCATGGAATTAGACATGAATATTGGTATAAAAATTGGGGTTTTGGTGGAAAACCTAGAAAATTATAATCTTGGTTTATAGCCACGATTTCGGGTATAGAATTAAGAGAAAATTATATATTTGAGTTCCTAAGGTTATGGGTAATCTTTATCTTTGAGAAATTTTCGGGCACGTGGGACCGAGGGAATTTTGGTCAACTTTTCGTTCGGGGTTAGGAATTATTATAAATTGAGTTGTAAAGTATTGTCAAGCATATATTAATGGATTTTTTTATCATTGGCAAGTTTTGGTGCATCGTGCGTTGGTTCAAGCCTTCGGAAGGATGTAGAATGTTGGTTGTGAGTCTTCAGAGTGAGATGAGTCTACTTTCTAATTCTGTGAGGAGGAAATTACTCCGTAGGTGAGTTAAATTGATTATGTGCTCCTAGTTGTAGGGGGCTACATGCGCACGAGGTAACGAGAGTCCGTGTGTAGCTACTATTATGCTATTGTCCGAGTAGTTTAGGACCCAAACGTATGTTATATGTGGAATAAATGTGAAATAATTGATGGCTTAGATTTCTTAAATCACATTAAATTAATAATTAGATTTTCTAAAATACTTAAGCTTCATTTTCTCAAATTAATAAAGAGAATTAACCTTTTACTGGATAATTGCTTCACGATTGACTTCTTGATTATTTATTTGTCTGTGTGTGCTTATTTTGGAACGGGCTGAATACCTCGACAGATTAATAAATGCATCTATAGGCGCGTCAATAAGTACACATTTATTTCTGTTAGAACGGGTCATCGCCATAGCATGATTTGTGCATACTTGTATTGCTGCCTGGAACTTAATTAAATTGTTGTTGCCTTTCATGGCTTAAAGATAATCGGCATATATTTAAAAAGAAATTCTGGGAAGCTTTCCCATGAAGGGATTAATTGAGTATTTGTTCTTTCTATTTGGATTGAAAAATCATGTTTATAGCATAAATCCACTGATTAGTATATATGTTAAGGATGAGTCATTATTGGACCATTAGAAAGTGTTAGAGTGGATCGTCTCATCTCTACCCCTCTGGGATTAGGCGGGATACTTATTGAGTATACGTTAATTACGTACTCATACTACACTTCTGTGCATATTTGTTGCACTGGTACTTGATACATTAGCAGCCTACTGGGCACAGCAACACGAACGAACAATTTGGGGACTAGGTGAGTTACAGTATGCAAGGCGGCCCGTTGCTCTTTAAAGTCCTTTCTAGTAACTATATTTCTTTTCTGTCCATTGTATTTCGGATGGATGTTGTGTAGTATTTTATGTCTTTATCAGTAGTTCCTCGTGCACTTGTGATATCGAGTTTCTGGGAAGGTTTCTGTAAATCTTTGTACCAATTAGTATTATATAAGTTTGAATTCAGGAAAATGACCTTATTTTATGTGAACCAGAAGAAAACGCCTTAGATTTTCAAAAGCATTAAAAGATGAAATTAATTGGTAAACAAATTGGCTGGCCTGACAGCGGTGTCCAGCACCATCACGGCCCGTAGTGTATTTGGTTCGTGACAATTGAGACCTTATGCTAGTTGTTGTGTTGCACTTCTTGCTTTGTATAGTAGCTAAGGTGTAGCAATATTTTAGAATATTTGATTGTTGCAATTGTATATTAAGAAGTAGTTGTTATGTGGATAATTGTGGTTACTTTGTAGTTTATAGTAGATTTTATTTTATTTTTGAAGCACATTGATGTTATTATATATTATCTGAGAAAAAGAGGCAAATATGGCCCCAACAACAACACAATGTTCTCAAAAACCGATTGCATGTTCAAGACTAAGATTGAACAAATCTATGACAAGTTCATAAGTTCTCCACCAGAACTTAAGTATTCGGTTTTTAAATCAGATGATGATGTTGCAGAATATATTCTTGGGTATAGGCTTCTTGCTAATGTTGCCTGGGATGTAGTAGACTATGAGATCATGCCTGTGAATATTGTTGAGAATTTCCATTGGTTGTTGCTTGTTTTTCACATAGCGGACAGGCAACTTTATGTTTATGATTCCATGGTGTCTTCACACCATCATAAGTCTGTTGAATCAATTGTTGATAAGTTTTCAACCATTATCCCTCTGTATTTGCCTTGCACTGATTTCTACGGGAAACGTAAAGACATTGACTTCAAGAACACAAAGGCATACATTGAGAAATCAATTACAGACCTTCTCACCATACAGTGGATGGTTACAGAGATTCCACAGCAAAGGGAAGGACTATAAAAACTATTCTCTCTTTCTATAAGTTTAATTATTCTTTTATAATCCAACTGTTAAATAATTAAAAAAAAAAATTATACGGTGATTGTGGTGTATTTGTGACTGCTTTTGCGGAATATGTTAGCCTTGGAGATTTGACAATCCCAAAAGAAGACCTTTCTGATATCGACCAACACTGTAGATGCTATGGAGCTCTACTATGCGACTATGCTACAAAAAATCAAAAAGATGGGTCAATCAGTGAAAATGAGGTTACAAGCATGCTAGCAAGGAGAAAGGGTGCTCATGCTAAGAATGAGAGGACTAGAGTACAGAGAAAGAAGAAATAAAGTCTTGTGTTCTTAGTTTAGTTGATGTCATTTTGTAGTTGAAGTGGATTACACTGTAGGAAATATGCCATTTTGGTTTTTTACAGTACTTTATCCTTATTATATTAAACTTGAGTATTCTGATGTGCTAGAATACAATTTCCCTATAATTAATCTTCACATAAATTTTATGAAATACCTTTAAGTTTTAGGTATTTTCTGTATATAACTGTCATTTAAAATTAAGTTACACAGCAAACAGATGAAGTAAATACTCAAATCATATAAATAAATTAACCGCAATTTATCTACAAAATCATCTACAAACTATTACCATGCTACAATTTAACTACACTAAAACTACATTTCAACTATAATCTGAAAACACTTTACATTACGGTTAATTTATTAATATTAGCTATTTTGTATACAATTTTAAAGTTTAACTAAACTATAAAAAAAGACAAATTTAGATGCCTAATAGAATACATAAAATCATATTAAACACAAATACACAAATTGTAGTATACTTCGTAATCATCTTCAAAAACTTAAACGATAACACAAAAAATTCAAATAATTTGAACTATTTTGAATAACTATTCTAGCTACATGATATTCATTTTTTTTTTGGACGTATTCTTGCATGTTCTTTTGTTATTCCCTTCCTCCACAATTTCCACATGACACCTTGTACTTCTTTGACTTTATTTCATCAAATGTTTTATGTCTTTCCTTGTAAGGTCTTCCTGGTTGCCTTTTATCTTCTGCCGATGGCTTTACTACCTCATCCAAAATATGTTGTGCCACATCCCATTTGCTTTCATCGGGAAGAGGATTTACTGGCATTTCATAGGTACTCAGAAGGTTATTCCTTGTGTAATACGGAGAGAAATAATTTTAGTATGTTTTCTTCCTGTGCCTTAATGCTGCCAAAGCATGCGCACTAGAAGTTCATGAAGTTGGAATTGTCCACAACTACATTTTTTGTGTTTCTAGACAGACAATATACCGCTTCACACCATCTAACACGGTATGCATATGATTTGTTGAATCCCTCACCTACAATTGAAGAATAGACAGAAAAGATATTATATAAATTATTGAAAATGATTATCTACAACTTACCTACAAATCAGCTACAAATAAACTACAACTTATATGGAATCTACAATTATCCATAATTTGACTACAGTTTATCTACAATCTTGAAACACTGCATATTAAGTAATTTATTTTCCCTGCACCAAACAAACAGATCTTTCCCTTAGTTTATGAGATAATGTATTATTGTCCTCCAATTCTTTGTTGAATTTATACCCATGGTATGTGAAAGTACCCTTTGCCTTCAATAACTTCTCTTTTGTCCAACATTCAAGAAGCGTCCTCATATTCTCTAATAGATCAAATATTGGTAGCTCTCTTGCCTCTTTTGTTACAGCATTTAACGATTCAGCAAGTTTTGATGTCATAGTAAAAGTTCTATTCACCGTTTCATGTACTCTTGACCATCTATGATAGCCAATATCATATAGGTAAGATTTCACTAGCGGGTCTAGCTCGTCAATCTTCAACATCCTTTCATTAAATTCATTCAGGGTGTACGTCCGTGCTGTAGCAAAGTACAATTCATGTAATTGTAGATGTCCCTACTTGAATTTAGACCTTATATTTATCCAAATACGCCACATGCAAGAGTAATGTGGCATGCTCGGATAGACAATTGATGTTGCCTTCAGTATACTTTCATTCCTATCTGAAACAACATACACTGAAGGTCTTTCACCATATGCCTCGAATTTCTCAAAGAACCACTTCCAAGACGCGTCATTTTCAGAATCAACCACAACATAGGCCAAGGGCAATATAGTACCTACATTTTTAATTCATAAAATATTAATTGGCAGCTCTAAAAATGTATATAAAAATATAATTTAATAAAAACAACAATATGTATTCAGAATATAGACAATTTTATCTACACTTTTTTGTGTAAACTATAAAATAACTACATATTTTTTACATTTGTTTACCTGTTGCATCCATGGCGCTTGATGTCAGTATAATCTCCATGTAGGCTGACTTTAAGAATGTTCCATTAACCACTACTACTGGCCTACAATGTGCCAACCACTTATTGATGTACAAAGAGCAACAAATACGTATAAATAGCAATCATCTGCTGCCTTCTTCAATTTAACAACGGAATTAGGATAAGTCTCCTTAAGAATATAAAAATATTTGAGTAATTGGCTGTAGGAGTTAGCCGGATTCCCTCTCAAAAAATTTAAAGCATTTTCCTTTGCTCTCCATGCTTGCATGTAGCTTAGTTTCAGTCCATGTTCGGATAACATGTCAGTTTGTATGTTATTTGGTGTGTAAACAGTCTTAGGATCACAATACTTTGAAATGGACATGCTACCAATTACAACTGCAGCACGTTTGTGTTGTATGAATGTTTCTTCAATTAAGGAGCATGTGTGTTGCCGGCTAAAACTCCTTATCTTGAACATTATGGAATCATTAATTGACGTTGGCTTAAAGTGCCATTTACAGTTTTCAGAAATGCATATAAGCTAGTAGCTACAAAAAAATATACTCCCTCCGTTTCAATTTATGTGAACCTATTTCCTTTTTGGTCCGTGCCATAAAGAATGACCCCTTTCCTTATTTGGAAACAATTTACCTTTATGCAATGATTTATAGCCACACAAAATATATATGCCTTATTTTACACCTGTCACAACCCAATTCTTTTCGTGATGGCGCCCAACACTAAAGCTAGGCCAGCAATACCAATAGACTGTTTTCACAATCAAACATTAGTCCCAAATGGACAACTCAAGAAGAATATATGAGTCAACAAAAACTCCAGTAATAACAATATGAATAAATAGCGATAAGTGCGAAAAAGGAAATAACACTCCCAAAGATCTGGGGTCATGAGTTTAGAGCCTCTAAGCAAAGCCGAATAGCAATAGAGAATACTCAATGAAATACTCAAATCTGAAACATATAGTGATAACTGAATGGAATGAGAAGCTAGATTCTATGGACGTCGGCAGCTACCTCAGCGAGTCGAAATGACTCTGTAGAAGCCGGAGTGCTCGTCTATCCCTCCTGTGTACCTGAATCTGCACACAAAGGTGCAGGGAGTAGGGGTGAGTACTAAGTACCTAGTGAGTAATAAGTATATATTAATAGCTGAAAGCAAGAAATTCATAGAATACCACAGAGTAAAGCTAAACTATAGTCTGATTCCTCCTACGAACTAGCAACAACAGTACATTGCAATTATCACAGATAATTCAACAGATAAAGATGCAATGCAATGCACATGACCACTACGGCATGTAGCCCGATCCATTTAACGTCGATGGCGCTTACTGGGGGTGTGTACAGACTCCGGAGGGGCTCCTACAGCCCAAGCGCAATATATCATCTCCTGCGGCGTGCAACCCGGCCCTCATAGCATCCGCTGCGGCGTGCAGCCCGATCCATCCTCAGTCCACAACATGCATATGAGTCACACAACAGTTTAAATTATTTATCTTCAAGTTCTAGTTCATTAATAATGAAAATACTTTAATTTTTTTATTTAATTTTCCAAGAACAGGTGACTTAGCATTTCAACATAGTGATTTCAATTCAGGACTGAGATCAGTGATTAAGAAAATCAAGCTATCACACATATATATATATATATATATATATATATATATATATATATATATATATATATCCCCAAGAGATTCTACAGGTCGGCACAAGGCGCCAAACATGGCTTACAGCCCAAAAATATATCTAACACAGTGTGTGTTTCAACCACATATATCATGTTATTTATATCCGGGATGAACTAAGTCTCAATCCCCAGTCACAATCAATCCCGCACCTGCCACGGGATGCGAACCACGCCCTACTAGCATCACAATGTGCTAAGCCGGGATTTCGAACCCTCAGGCTACCATATACACTAACTACTTAACTCTAGCCGATCGTGGACTCGTCCGCGATGCCTTTTCCCTTTGAATTTGCTGCCTCGTGCGTCTAATCTAGTCAAAACCAAGTAATTATATCAAATACGGATCAAAGAAATATAACCCAATTTAATTTACTCGAAATACGCAATAATGCACCAAGTTGGTAAAACTCGGGCCCGGGCCCGCTTCTCAAAAAATTCCGGAATTCATACCAACGGATTCCTCGTCTCGCCACGAGTCCGTGCATATAAAGTTTATCGAAATCAGAGTTTGAATGGCCTTTCAAAAGTCAAAATTTCGTTTTCACGATCTAGGCCCTAATTCTTCACAATTTCTACCCAAATTCATGACTTTTGATGTTAATTCTACCATATAATCATGTTTTTGAGTCAAGAAACTTACCTCCAATGTTTCCCTGATGAAATACACTTACTTCTCGTCCAAAAGGTTCAGTTTTTATGATAAAATAGGTTTAGTTCGCGGAGGTTCTATTATTAAACCCCTCTGTCAGGCCTGAAATTAACCTTATGCGATCGCAGCATCTTGCATGCGATTGCGATGAACAAATTTCCCCAGGCCCTGATTTGCCTTATGCGATCGCAGGATCCTGTATGCGATCGCAGTTTACCCGGTCACCCTTCTACGCGATCGCAGGGCATCCTACGCGATCGCAGTGAACTAGTTCCTCCTTCTACGCGATCGCAGTGTCCGCTACGCGATCGCGATGAGTAACTCCCTATGCCTATGTGATCGCAGGACTATTCACGCGATCATATAGATGAACTTTTGGCTTCCTATTTTCTCTTCTACGCGATTGCAGCCCTAGGATCGCGATCGCAGTGAAGAAATTCCCTGGCAGTTCCTGTTGCAATTTCTGCTGCAATTTTCAAACGAAAAGCTCTCGTTGGGCATCCGAAATAATCCCGAGACCCCCGGGACCTCAACCAAAACCACAAATACATCACATTACCTCATTCAAACTTGATCATAACATAAAACACCATCGTAAACATCAAAATCACCCTTTTCACACGGATTCAAGCCTAAGTTTCTTTAAAACTTCCGAAACTAACATTCGATCCAAAACCCGACCTAAACACCTCCGAATGACATGAAACTTTGGACGCATATCAAAAATCACCTAACGGAGCTATTGAAACTCTCTAAATTTCATTCCGGTCCCCGGATCAAAATCTCGCCTACTATTCGGATTTCGCTAAAATTCGACCTTAGCCAATTCAAGCCTAAAACTACACCGGACCTCCGAATTCAATTCTGATTGCTCTCCTAAGTCATAAATGATCCCCCAAAACTAGTCAAATCATCAGAATTCAATTTTGAGCTGTCTAACCCATCGGTCAACATTCAGTTGACTTTTTCAAACTACCCTTCTCATAAAGAGGTTTATGGCCTCATTTCTATCAAAATTCCTTCCGATTTGATTCTAACTTTCCGAACACATATAGTTTTTTATGTTGAAGTATTAAATGAAGAAAACAGGATGGTAACTCCCGTAACAACGAGTCGGGTCGTTACATTCTCCCCAACTTAAACAAACGATCGTCCGCGAGCGGGTTAAGAAACATACATGGAGTCTCAAATAAGTGTGGATATATGCTCCACAACTCGTGTTCGGTATCCCAAATTGCTTCCTCCATGGAACGAGCTCTCCACTGCACTTTCACTGAAGCTATGACCTTAGATCTCAACTGATGAAACTGTCGACCCAAAATGGCTACCGGCTCCACATCATAGGTCAAGTCCTCATCCAACTGTATCGTGCTGAAGTCTAACACATGTGACGGGTATTCAACATAATTCCTAAGCATAGGTACATGGAACATCGGGTGAACTCCCGACAAGCTGGGTGGCAAAGCAAGCATATAGGCCACCTCCCCAACTTTCCTAAGCACCTCAAAAGGTCTAATAAACCTTGGGCTCAACTTTCCTTTCTTTCCAAACCTCATAACGCCCTTCATAGGCGAAACCTTGAGCAACACCTTCTCACCTACTGAATAAGACACATCTCGGACCTTCTGATCCGCATAACTCTTCTGACGTGACTGAGCTATGCGAAGTCTCTCCTGAATCACCTTCACCTTGTCTAAGGAATCCTGAACTAACTCTATCCCCAACAATCTAGCCTCGCCGGGCTCGAACTAACCGACCGGAGACCTACACCGCTTCCCATATAAAGCTTCATACGGTGCCATCCTGAATGTTGGATTGATAGCTATTATTATAAGAAAACTCTGCAAGAGGAAAGTAATCAGCCCATGAACCACCAATATCAATGACACAAGCACGCAACATGTCCTCCAGTATCTGAATAGTAAGCTCGGACTGCCCATCCGTCTGTGGATGAAATGCTGTGCTCAACTCTACCTGTGAGCCCAACTCTCGCTGAAATGTCCTCCAGAACTGAGAAGTGAACTAGGTACCTCTATCTGATATGATAGAAATGGGAATTCCATGCAATCTCACAATCTCGCGGATGAATATCTCTGCCAACCGCTCCGAGGAGTATGTAGTACATACCGGAATGAAGTGAGCTGACTTGGTCAACCTATCCACAACCACCCAAACTAAATCGAACTTCCTCGTTGTCCGAGGGAGTCTACTAACAAAGTCCATAGTGATCCTTTCCCACTTCCACTCGGGAATATCAATACGCTGGAACACACCTCCAGGCCTCTGATGCTCATACTTGACCTGCTGACAATTTAGGCACCGTGCCACATGATTCACAATATCTTTCTTCATCTTTCTCCACCAGTAATGCTGCCTCAAATCCTGATACATCTTTACGGCACCTAGATGAATAGAATAACGCGAGCTGTGGGCCTCCTCTAATATCAACTCACAAAGGCCATCAATATTGGGCACGCATATCTGGCCCTGCATCCGCAACACCCCATCACTATCAATAGTGACATCTCTGGCATCATCATGTTGAACTCTGTCCTTAAGGACAGGTAAGTGTGGATCATCATACTGGCGCTCTCGAATACGGTCATATAAAGAAGACCGAGCTACCACGCAAGCCATCACTCGACTGGGCTCAGAAATATCCAGCCTCACCATCTGATTAGCTAACGCCTGAACATCAACTACAATGGGTCTCTCCCCAACTGGAATGTACACCAAGCTGCCTATACTAATAGCCTTTCGGCTTAATGCATCAGCCACTACATTGGCCTTCCCGGGATGGTACAAAATGGTAATATCATAGTCTTTAAGCAATTCGAGCCATCTCCGCTGCCTCAAATTGAGATCTTTCTACTTAAACAAATGTTGAAGGCTGCGGTGGTCTGTATATACATCACAAGATACACCATACAAGTAATGCCTCCAAATCTTCAAGGCATGAATAATAGCAGCTAACTCTAAGTCATGAACAGGGTAGTTCTTCTCATGGGGCTTTAGCTAACGAGAAGAATATGCAATAACTCTTCCCTTCTACATCAATACACAGCTGATCCCAACTCTCGAAGCATCACAATACACCGTATAAGACCCTGAAGTTGATGGAAACACAAGTACCGAAGTTGTGGTCGAAGCCACCTTGAGCTTCTGGAAGCTCTCCTCACATTCATCAGACCTCACAAATAGAGCATTCTTTTGTGTCAACTTAGTCAAAGGTGAAGCAATAGATGAAAACCCTGAACAAACCGGTGGTAATAGCCTGCCAAGCCGAGGAAACTACGGATCTCAGTAGCTGAGGAAGGTCTGGGCCAATTCTCCACCGCCTCGACTTTCTGTAGGTCAACCCGAATACCATCGCTGGACACTACATGTCCTAGAAAGGTCACAGTATCAAGCCAGAACTCATACTTAGAGAATTTTGCGTAAAGCTTTTCTTATCTCAACCTCTGCAATACCACCCTCAAGTGTTGTGTGTGCTCCTCCTGGCTGCATTAATACACCAGGATATCATCAATAAACATGATCACAAAAGAATCAAGGTACGGCCGAAATACACTATTCATCAAGTGCATGAATGCGGCTGGGGCATTGGTCAACCCGAAAGACATCCATAGTGCCCATATCTCGTCCTGAATGCTGTTTTCATAATGTCTGAATCCGTAATCTTCAACTAGTGATAACCCGATCAAAGGTCAATCTTAGAGAATACACTTGCTCCTTGGAGCTGATCAAACAAGTCCTCAATATGAGACAATGGGTACTTATTCTTCACTGTCACCTTGTTCAACTGCATGTAATCAATGCACATTCTCATTGTGCCATCTTTCTTATTCACGAATAATCAGGTGCACCCCAATGTGACACACTCGGGCGAATGAACCGCTAATCTAAAAGTTTCTGAAGTTGTTCTTTCAACTCTTTTAACTCGGCTGGTGCCATGCGATAGGGAGGAATAGAAATGGGTTGAGTGCCCAGCACCAAATCAATACAGAAATCAATATCCCTGTCAGGTGGCATGCCCGGCAGGTTTGCTGGAAATACATCCGGGAAATCCCTTATAATGGGGAATGAATCACGACTGGGTGTCTCAGCCTCAACATCTCTAATGAAGGCCAAATAGGATAAACAACCCTTCCCAATCATTCGTTGGGCTTTTATATAGGAAATCACCCTGTCGGATACATAATCAGTCAAGCCACGCCACTCGATCCTCAGATTACCTGGAATAGCTAATGTGACTGTCTTGGCATGACAGTCCATAATCGCATGGTAAGAAGATAACCAATCCATCGAAATCCACCATGCCCAATAGTAATAAGTCAATTCGGGTCTCCAGACCCCCAATATTAATAAGACAGGATCGATATACCTGATCCACAATAACCGTATCACCCACCGGGGTAGACACATGCACGGGCAAGGCAAGAATACCACGGGTCATACCCAAATGATGCACAAAATATGAAGAAACATAGGAATAGCTGGATCGGGGATCAAATAAGACAAAAGCATCCATGTAGCAGACTGAGATAATACCTGACATGACTGCATCTGATGCACTAGTGTCCCTCCTATCCGGAAGAGCACAAAAATAAGCCTGGCCTCCGCCAGTACGATCTTCGCCCCTAGGGCGACCTCTGGCTACCTGACCACCACTCCTAGCTAGTGCTGGTGCTGAAGAAGTAGGAGCATAAGACGAGGGTTGGTCCCTCTGTTGAGACCGCTTACGAAGCAACTGAGGACACTCTCTCCTGATATGGTCAAACTCGCCACACTCAAAGCAACGGCCTGAAGCTGGAGAAAGGGACTGTTGAGGACCCCTTGCTGTAGATGAACCCTGAGCTGAATAAGTAGGAGTAGAGCTCTAAGCTGGAAGGGTGCTCAATGCAGGCTGACTCTGCTGATGACCCTGCTGACCCTGATGGCCCTGACGACCACGGTCTAATGAAGCTCCACTGGACTCGGCACAACATGACTGAGGAGATCTGAAAGAACGACCTCTGCTATGCTGAGGCTAGCCCCTAGACAGGGCACTACTGTAATGTCACGCCCCAAATCGAGGGACATGACCGGCGCCTGACCGGGTTGCCCCAGTCAAGCGGACCTGGGTGCCTTTCATTCCCACGCGTTAACCCTGTGTTGACTGTTTCTCATTAACCAAATATATTACTAATCATAATGACTGAATTCATAATGCATAAACATAACCATGTGATTTATTTACTAACAATTCATAATTTATATTTACAACGCCCCATACATATACATAGGCCACAATCCCACAGTTTACATGTCTACGGAGCCTCTAGGATACAAAAGGGAAATACAATACTTGCCGGTAACAAGGCCCCGACTATACCTTACAAAATCCAAAAGAAAGTCTGAAATAAAAGTGTACGAGCCACACCGTCCCCGAGGAAGAAATGGGCTCACCAAAACTGGCAGAGGAAGGAGAAGGATACTACCGCCGATGTGCTGAAAGTGCCCGCTACCGATCCACCTACAATCATGACACGAATGTAGCGCCCCCGGCAAAAGGGACGTCAGTACACTTGAATTGTACTGGTATGTATGGACAAACTTTGTCCCAAGTAAACTCAAGCCATTAAATTACATCAACAATTTATTAAGCCAGCCAACCATGTTTCCACATTTTCCTCATTTCAAATAATTCTCACCCAAAGCACTTTCTACAATCAACCAATTTAACAATAACCAATCAATCACGTAAAGAACAAGTAGTCAAACAAAGGGGCAATCAGTGCCCCACAGGTTGCAAACTCTCCTGCCGTCTCCTTTCACAATTTCACATTATTGATTTATGTATCAATTTTTAATAGCGATTTCGATCGCTTTCCATCCTTATTGCCCCTGACCACCCTTATTACCTCGGCCACCCTTATCACCCCAACCCACACCTTATTTCACCACGCCGCGGCGCGCGACACGACCCCGCCTTACAGTTGAAAACACAACAATTTCAAACAGCAGATAAGGTACTACACACAATTTCAACAAGTTCAAATAAGCAACTTACACATTGGTTCATATTCTCAATTTCTTCTCAATTCAATACACAACCATGTTACAATATTTCCACATTCAAGAATATTCACACATGTATATTCAACAATTTTTCCATAATTCAAGTGTTTCATCTCTTTCCACAATAAACCAATTCTCAAGTGTTTCATTTTCTTTTCCACAAGGTGCCATAAAGGCCATCATAATCATTATTCATAAATTCTTTACCCAATTCTCTACCCAATTCTTTTCCACAGTGTGTTCATCCCAATTACCTTTAAAATCTAAGACACAAGCCCGCAACATATCTTCAAGCGTCCGAATGGTCCGCTCGGCCTGTCCATCGGTCTGTGGATGGAAAGCTGTGCTGAGATTCACCTGAGTTCCCAAACCTTGCTGAAACTTCTTCCAAAAGTTAGCGGTGAACTGAGCCCCGCGATCCGAGATAATAGAAAGTGGAGTGCCATGAAGCCTTACTATCTCCTTGATGTACAATCTTGCATATTGCTCCGCAGTATCAGTGGACTTGACAGGCAGGAAGTGAGCCGATTTGGTGAGTCGATCTACTATCACCCATATTGAATCGAACTTATGCTGTGTGCGAGGTAAGCCCACCACGAAATCCATATTGATCATCTCCTATTTCCACCTTGGTATTTCTATAAGCTGAGTTAATCCACCGGGCCGTTGATGCTCGGCCTTCACTTGTTGATAGTTCGGACATTTAGCTACAAAGTTTTCTATATCCCTTTTCATACCGTTCCACCAATAAATCTCCTTAAGGTCATGATACATTTTCGTGGAACCTAATTGTACAAAATATCCGGAAATATGTGCCTCTGCCATTACCCTTTTCCCGAAGTTCGTTCACGTCCGGAACACATAGTCTGGCTTGACACCGCATTACACCATCTTTGCTGCCGTGTACAAATGTTGAGGTCTTGTCATTCAGAACTGCTTCCTTTACCCGAACTAATGCTGGATCCATGAACTGTTTTTCCTTGATTTCCGCGACCAATGATGATTCTGCTCCATTATGCACCAAAACATTCCCCTCGTCTGACGTAGAGATACGAACCCCCAAACTGGCTAATTGGTAAACCTCTCGAGACTGGGGTCTCTGATACATACCCAATGAGCCAAACTACCCATGGATCTCCGACTAAGAGCATCGGCTACCATATTTGCCTTCCCTGGATGGTACAATATGTTCATCTCATAGTCCTTGAGCAATTCTAACCACCGCCGCTGTCTCAGATTTAGCTCCTTCTGCTTGAACAAATACTGGAGGCTCTTGGGGTCTGAAAACACATCTACATAAACTCCATAAAGATAGTGCCGCCATATTTCAAAGCAAACACAACTGCCGCGAGCTCCAAATCATGTGTCGGATAAGTCTTCTCGTGATTTTTTTGAGTTATCTCGAAGTATACGCTATAACCTTTCTGTGTTGCATCAACACACACCCCAAACCAACCCTGGAGGCATAACTATCACCTTAACACTTTACATCATTAGCGGAACATCTTTATTGTATCCCTCTTACATAAGACCTTCCACGAATTTAGTTCTAGTATAATTTCCTTGATATAGTTACGACCCCATCTGAACCATTTCTACTAACTCTTACGATTCTTATCAAAAGGCATTACTGAGTGAGTTTTCTCATATGACCTCCTATCTCAAATGAATAGCACTAGCTAACTTGCACATATACCCCGAATAACACTAACTTGCACGGCATTGTATCGAATGTAAAGTAGCATTGTGCTCTAACTTTTCTTAACCAACCTCTTTCTCCCCATATGTGCATTATAGACTTTAAGAAACCGCACTACTTCCCCTGTGAAATTTCCTACCATCCCTCATTACGGTTAAACACCTCTCAAAACGTATATCAACAACCTTTATATGCATATGACTTACGAAGGGTCACTATCCCGAGAAGGGTATTCTCTGAAACTTTAAATCCTCCTCAATACTTCAACAACAACTTTTGGTTTCACTCTTAAGTGTAAGGCTTAGTCCACTTGATTCTATCTCTGATGAGTAACTCGCCTTATTCCCCATGTTATAGTTACCAATAAAGTTCCCTGATATTGCCGCTTAAGAGTTATCATGCCAAACACGTCTAGTCCGTCACGAGTTTTCATCCTCTTTCAATCCATTCCGAACCTTTCATTCCCATCTTGATTTGCGGATAGTGCATAATTAATAGCTTTATTTTTCCACACATTTGTCTGCCTCCTGTGAACTTGAAAAATCATTATGTCTTGTTTAATCATTTTACAGTACCACAACCTCACCAACGATAACCTCGCTTCCTATTGTGTGTAGACATGAACTATCTCTAGACCCCTTTAGTCGATATTCAGTGTCACCCATGTTGGTTGCATTGCGGTTAATCCCTCATAACCTTTATTAACACTTGTGCCCTAAGTGAGTCCACCATTCTGATGCAAAAATTGTTTTAAATAACCATGACCATCTCAATTTAAAGGTTTTCTCACCATTTCTTCTCACCTCATTCTTCCTAGTTAGTGAATAGCCACGCACTCTTCCATATATTACGTGGTCTCTTACCTTAGGCATTCCATCCAGCTCACCTCTTAACTCTTATTGGGACATATGTAGCAAGGAGTGTTCGTCTGAACATCACTTAACACTTATCTATTTGTAAGGCTCTTTAGATGCTCTCTATCAAGCCCCAATTACCATCTTGGGTTGTTGTGGCAACACATTAATTTCTCCCACTCGTTTTGGCTTTCTTAGTATCCCGAAACTTTGTTTAAATCACAAATCTATGATTAGCCCATTCTAGGAACTCACAATCTTTCACATTTGACATATGGTACCTCCTCGGGTCCCATTTCTCCCGACCTTATGACAAGTAAAAGTCTCTTTACAAACATACTCTTATTTTCTAGAATCGTTGACCCTATCAGTCACATTGCCATGCGTGAAGAATTTACATTCCTTAATCTCTTTTCTAGATCATTCATGTCTTCACCAAAATATTCAAATATCATAACTACATGGTCTCGCTCTTGTTTCATTGTATTTAAGTAGCCTCACGATGGTCCTCCCTCTCCCACATGGGGAAAATATCCTGGATCTTGACACAAGTCTTGAGTTTAGAAACTTTAGGGACATATGCCTCATATATCTATCCCTCTTATATGCATACTCGACTATTAGGAAAATTTAAGTCACCATAGTATTGATCTCATAAGTTCCTTTCTCCTATTCAGCCACGTAGGTATGGGATTCCAAGTCCCCACGCATATCCTTTATGAGTGTAACGCAACTTCGTACATTTCTGGGTCCTTATAACGTTCGTAAGACAAGGGTCTTCTCACCTAGGGTCCAATCTGAGTCTCATTTCATAACTTTTTACCTCATATGAGAGACTTACACTCTCCCCATTAATCTCTTAGTCATTATCTCATATATCACGTGCTTATATAACCAATATTCTTTCACACCTTACGATCAATTATATACTTCTTGCACTAACCATGCTTGCTATTTAAGCTTACATATCAATCATCAAATCAATGCTTCTTCGTGCGGGTAATCACTTCTAATCCTTTCCCCAAATAAAGTATACTTGTAGTACTATGTACTTATACTATATATATTCATACAGTTTATTCAACAAGATACATGTGCAATCTCCATAACACCCATGTCTTTTCCCATTGGTCATGACATATGACAACACTACATAAAATAGACGAAAGAGCATTTAAACTTACCTTGAATCTCAACGCACGGGTTACAAAACAATCTTATAGTCAAGCTTTATCGCACGATTTGGAGTGTTGAAGAAGGGTAATATTCCTAAATGTCCGTGTAGCCCCCTACTTATATGATGTGGTCGACAACACACCTATAAGAAGGGCACTACTAGACACGGCTCCGAGACATCCTAGGACACTTTAAAAACCATATGCTCTGATACCAAGTTTGTCACGCCCCAAATCGAGGGACATGACCGGCGCCTGACCGGGTTGCCCCAGTCAAGCGGACCTGGGTGCCTTTCATTCCCACGCGTTAACCCTGTGTTGACTGTTTCTCATTAACCAAATATATTACTAATCATAATGACTGAATTCATAATGCATAAACATAACCATGTGATTTATTTACTAACAATTCATAATTTATATTTACAACGCCCCATACATATACATAGGCCACAATCCCACAGTTTACATGTCTACGGAGCCTCTAGGATACAAAAGGGAAATACAATACTTGCCGGTAACAAGGCCCCGACTATACCTTACAAAATCCAAAAGAAAGTCTGAAATAAAAGTGGCATGAGCCACACTGTGCCCCGAGGAAGAAAGGGGCTCACCAAAACGGGCAGTGGAAGGAGAAGGATACTACTGCCGATGAGCTGAAGTGCCCGCTACTGATCCACCTACAATCATGACACGAATGTAGCGCCCCCGGCAAAAGGGACGTCAGTACACTTGAATTGTACTCTGGTATGTATGGACAAACTTTGTCCCAAGTAAACTCAAGCCATTAAATTACATCAACAATTAATTAAGCCAACCAACCATGTTTCCACATTTTCCTCATTTCAAATAATTCTCACACAAAGCACTTTCTACAATCAACCAATTTAACAATAACCAATCAATCACGTAAAGCACAAGTAGTCAAACAAAGGGGCAATCAGTGCCCCACAGGTTGCAAACTCTCCTGCTGTCTCCTTTCACAATTTCACATTATTGATTTTTGTATCAATTTTCAATAGCGATTTCGATCGCTTTCCATCCTTATTGCCCCTGACCACCCTTATTACCTCGGCCACCCTTATCACCCCAACCCACACCTTATTTCACCACGTCGCGGCGCGCGACACGACCCCGCCTTACAGTTGAAAACACAGCAATTTCAAACAGCAGATAAGGTACTACACACAATTTCAACAAGTTCAAATAAGCAACTTACACATTGGTTCATATTCTCAATTTCTTCTCAATTCAATACACAACCATGTTACAATATTTCCACATTCAAGAATATTCACACATGTATATTCAACAATTTTTCCATAATTCAAGTGTTTCATCTCTTTCCACAATAAACCAATTCTCAAGTGTTTCATTTTCTTTTCCACAAGGTGCCATAAAGGCCATCATAATCATTATTCATAAATTCTTTACCCAATTCAACTCTCATTTACCTTTCGGTTCATATTTCATACCACAACACTCATAGTTCAACAACAACTTTGAATATCCAACAACAACATCAAATAATCACATACAATTTCTCAAATCAACACATGCCAAACAATTTTACACATAAGGGCGATTTCACAAGAATCAAAATTAGCCATACATACCTGGTGATGATTTTTCTTCCGTTAACTTTCTACTTTATGCTTACCCAAGATATCCTATTCTTGCCCACCTTGTTCTTGAAGACTCTTACTTCTACTTACTTCTTTTGTTTTACTAAAAATCAAGATCAATAATCATGTATGAGTATAAAATTCCATTTTCCAAAAGCTATTATATACAAACCTCTCTTTACCCAATTAAAACTGAAAATCAAAGAAAATAGTTAAGGGTTTTTACCTTGAAAATATCGGGGAAGTTGAATCCTTGCCCTAGGATCCCTTGGAATTAAAATGATTGGAACAATCCTCGAAGATGCAAGATTTCTCTCTCTAAAAACCCTCTCTTCTCTCTCTAATTTTAGGTGAGATGATATGATAAAAATGATGAAGAGGTGTGTTATATAAAGAAGAGATCTGGTCAAAATGTTACAAAATCGGGGCCGGGGCGAATCAATTATGCGTCACTATGCGATCGTAGAACACACCATGCGACCGCAGATTGACCGCAAAATGGCCTCAAAAATTACAAGTTTCTGTAAAGGCGGCCCGAATGCGGTCCGCATGTTTGATTCTGCGGTCGCAAAATGCACCGCAGATTTGACATGCGATCGGATATCGACCGCACATTTGACGGATTTTTGAGAAACTCTCCGGAACGATTTGCGGTCAGAATGCGGTCCGCATGTTGCTGCGGTCGCATTCTTGACCGGATATTTGACACTTTTTCGGAAAAATTATTTCTCTACATTTTTGAAACTTAAATCATTACCAAGAGTCCGAACCGCCGCTCGCAAGCTCGCCGCGAAGAATTCTACGCATTCCTAACACATTATTCGAACCATGACACCACATCTACTAGGTTTTATGCACAAAAATTTTACGGGGCCTTACATGTAACTACCAGTACCACGATGCCTCTTAGCCTCCCTCTCCTCACGCTCTCGGTGGTGATCTGTCTCAATCTGATGAGCCGCATCAACCACCTCTCAAAGGTAACTGCTGAATCCCTCTCTCTAGTCATCAATATACAGATAGGATAGATGAGACCATCTACAAATCTCCTGATCCTCTCTCGATCCGTCGGAATTATCCATATGGCATGACGGGCTAGCTGCGTAAATATCAACTCGTACTAAGTTACCGACATATCTCCCTACTTCAGCCACTCGAACTGACGATGCAGCTCCTCCTCTGGGACTGACGCACATACTTCTCTAAAAATACCGTGGAGAACTGCTTCCAAGTGATGGGCGCTGCCCCAGCAGGCCTACGCCTCTCAAAATCCTCCCACTACTGAAATGCTGGTCCTGTAAACTGGAAGGTAGTGAAAGCCACGCTGCTGGACTCCAGAATACTCACAGTACGAAACATATGCTGACACGTATCTAGAAAACCCTGGGCGTCCTCGCCCTCAGCACCACTGAATGCCGGAGGTTGTAGCCTCTCAAACCTCTCCAACCGACGGTACTCATCGTCAGGCATAGCTGGAACCACATGAGCTGGGACTGGTGCAACAAGTGCAGCTGGCTGAGCTGGAGCTGCCTCAGGTGTCTGTAAACCCTAAACTACCGGCACGGGTGTGCGAGTCATAGGGGTCTGATTTCCTCTCCCTGCCTGTGAAGAAGCCGCTGCATTAGAGGTTGTAACCACCTGAGCTAAGCCAGTGAATACTGATAAAATCTGGGCCAAAGTCTCCTGAAGTCCTGGTATCTCAATAGAAACTTCTGGTGCCTGAACCTGAGCTACTGGGGTGCCTGCAGCTGGAACCTGATCCTGAACCTAGGCCACTGGCGCTGGAATCAGACCCTGAGTCTGGTCAGCTGGTGGGTCAGCAGGTGCTGGCACTGCTGCCCTACCTCTACCACGACCACGGCTTTTGGGTGCCACTGGTGGTCGTCTGCCACGTCCGCTAGCACGTGCTCTCGCCATCTGTGAGAGAATAAAATATGGAAATTTTTAGTTTCACGATAACACAAACCACACGATATGAATCCAAGAAAATGAAGTTTTTTCCTAAAGTTCTATAGCCTCCCGTGGATAGATACGGACGTCTACGTACCGCTCCGCGAAAGCCTACTAAACCGGCTCATGACTCGCGAGTCCTAGTAACCTAGGCTCTGATACCAACTTGTCATGACCCAATTCGGGTCGTGATGGCGCCCAATACTAAAGCTAGGCTAGCCAGACCAACAAACTGTTTTCACAATCAAACATTAGTCCCAAATGGACAACTCAAGAAGAATATATGAGTCAATAGATACTCTTATAATAATATGAATAAATACTGAGAAGTGCAAAATAGAAATAACACTCCCAAAGATCCGGGGTCACGAGTCTAGAGCCTCTAAACAAAACTGAATAGTAATAAAAATACTGAACGAAATACTCAAGTTAGTGATAACTGAATGGAATGAGAAGCTAGGTTTTGCGGACGTCGGCAGCTACCTCAGCAACTCGAAATGACTCTGTAGAAGTTGGAGCGCTCTTCTATCCCTCCTGTGTACCTGAATCTGCACACAAAGGTGCAGAAAGTAGGGGTGAGTACTAATTACTCAGTAAGTAATACGTATATATTAATAGTTGATAGCAAGAAATCCACAGAATACCATAGAGTAAAGCTAAACTACAGTCTGATTCCTCCTACGAACAAGCAATAATAGTACATTGCAATTATCACAGATAATTCAACAGATAAAGATTCAATGCAATGCACATGACCACTACGGCGTGTAGCCCGATCCATTTAACGTCGATGGCGCTCACTAGGGATGTGTATAGACTCCGGAGGGGCTCCTATAGCCCAACCGCAATATATCATCTGCTGCGGCGTGCAGCCCAATCCTCATATCATCCGCTGTGGCATGCAGCCTGATCCATCCCCAGTCCACAACATGCATATGAGTCACACAACAGTTCAAATTATTTATCTTCACGTTCTAGTTCATTAATAATGAAAATACTTTAATTTTTTTATTTAATTTTCAAAGAACATGTGACTTAGCATTTCAACATGGTGATTTCAAATCAGGATTGAGATCAGTGATTAAGCAAATCAAGCTATCACATATATATCTATCCTCTAGGGAATCTACATGTCGGCACAAGGCCCCAAACATGGCTTACAGCCCACAAATATATCTAACACAGTGTGTGTTTCAACCACATATATCATGTTATTCATATCCGGTATGGACTAAGTCTCAATCCCCAGTCACAATCAATCCTGCACCTACCACGGGGTGCGAGCCATGCCCTACTAACTACTCACCTCTAGCCGGCCGTGGACTCGTCCGCGATGCCTTTTCCCTTTGAATTTTCTGTCTCGTGCATCAAATATAGTCAAAACCACAGCAATTATATCAAATACGGGTCAAAGAAACATAACCCAATTTAATTTACTCGAAATATGCAATAATGCACCAAGTTTGTAAAACCCGGCCCCGGGCTCGCTTCTCAAAAAATTCCTAAATTCATACCAATGGATTCTTCCTCTCTCCACGAGTCCGTGCATATAAAATTTGTCGAAATCGGAGTTCGAATGTCCTTTCAAAAGTCAAAATTTCGTTTCCATGATTTAGGCCCTAATTTTTCACAATTTCTACTCAAATTCAAGAGTTTTGATGTTAATTCTACCATATAATCGTATTTTTGAGTCAAGAAACTTACCTCTAATGTTTCTCCGATGAAATCCTCTTACTTCTCGTCCAAAAGCTCTCCAAAACGTTCAGTTTTTATGATACAATTGGTTTAGTTCACGGAGGTTCTGTTATTAAACCCCTCTGTCAGGCCTGAAATTAACCTTATGCAATCGCAGCATCTTGCATGCGATCGCGATGAACAAATTTCCCCAGGCCCTGATTTGCCTCACGCGATCGCAAGATCTTGCATGCGATTACAGTAAACCCGGTCACCCTTCTACGCAATCGCAGGGCATCCTACGCGATCGCGGTGAACTAGTTCCTCCGTCTACGCGATCGCAGTGTCCGCTACGCGATCGCGATGAGTAACTCCCTATGCCTATGCGATCACAAGCATATTCACGCGATCGCATAGAGGAACTTTTGGCTTCCCATTTTCTCTTCTACGCGATCGTAGCCCTAGGCTCGCGATCGCAGTGAAGAAATTCCGTGGCAGTTCCTGCTGTAATTTCTACTGCAATTTTCTAACTTAAAGCTCCCATTGGGCATCCGAAATGATCCTGAGACCATCGGGACCTCAACCAAAACCACAAATACATCACATTACCTCATTCAAACTTGCTCGTAACATAAAATCACCATCTAAACATCAAAATCACCATTTTCACACGGATTCAAGCCTAAGTTTCTTTAAAACTTCTGAAACTAACATTCGATCCAAAACCCGACCTAAACACCTCCGAATGACATGAAATTTCGCACGCACATCCAAAATCATCTAACGGAGCTACTGCAACTCTCGGAATTTCATTCCGAGCCCTGGATCAAAATCTCGCCTACCGTTCGGATTTCGCCAAAATTCAACATTAGCCAATTCAAGCCTAAAACTACACCGGACCTCCGAATTCGATTCCGATTGCTCTCCTAAGTCATAAATGATCCTCCAAAACTACTCGAATCATCAGAATTCAATTCTGAGCTGTCTAACCCATCGGTCAACATTTAGTTGACTTTTTCAAACTATCCTTCTCATGAAGAGGTTTATGGCTTCATTTCTATCTAAATTCCTTCTGATTTGCTTCTAACTTTCCAAACACATATAATTTAGTATGTTGAAGTATTAAATGAAGAAAACGGGATGGTAACTCTCGTAACGACGAGTCAGGTCGTTACAATACCACAAATTCAAAAGTCTTCTCTCTTTTCTTAAACTTCGTGCCCGGTCAAATGAATTCACATAAATTAAAATGTAGGGGGTAATATTTAATACAGGCGATCAAAGTATATGCAACAAAAAGGACTGTTTTAACATAAATTGTTATAAACTATAATTAACTACAATAAAAATACAATTTAAATACAATTTTTACAAAACTACATATCATCACTAAACTCTGGTTTTAGTTATCCATTCTCCACAACTAACTCCATACCTTCTATCACTAGATCTTTTTACTCTGAACTGGAACTTTTGCATCACATAAAAATTCGTCATTGCAGCAGCTACAGTTTGCTTGTCTTGATACACTTGTCCTTCTTCAATATATGTTTGTGTATATTCAGTTATTATTTCACTTTGATATTCTTCTATAGTTGGAGAGGATGGAATTTCAAGTAACTTTAGGGATCCAGACGAACCTGCAGCAACATAGAGATAAATACAGAAACTATGTAGATAATTTTGAAAACAACATTGTTTTATCCTCTTCAGTACATTATTTTTTTGTAGATAAATGTAGTAATATTGTAGATACAACACTATCACCATAACTTTCTGCAATGTTGAATTATACAAACATGCACTTGTGTTATCGTTAGTGATTGTCCATTCCATATTAAAATCTCTTACATTTACACATAAAGGATACGAACCTAAGTTGTTATTCTCCTTTTTGGTCTCCATATACACACGAACCCCCATATCACACGAACCCCCATATCATTCCTAATCTCCATTGGAGGACAATTATTGTTCACAATGTATTTGATTTCTACAGTTTTTCTGATGTATCAATCGATAATTGTTCTGCAATGGTAAAAATCATAATTTCGCAGCTTCCATTCTCATCTACAACAATGGCATCAACTTCAAAATCTCTAAATATGTCATAGTTATCCCAATTCCCATTCAATTTTAGCACTATTGGGATTTTTGACATCATTTTGTGTAGTTGATAGAAAAAAGATGAACAACAAATATAGTTTTGACAATTTGAGTACCGTAGACGATGAAGAACAATTTTGAATTCTACAATTAGTGTTGTGTTGTTGATTGATCTGGAGCTCTGTGTTGTTTCTGAATTGTAGTGAACGAGCGAATTATGCAGCAATCAAATCTCTTTCCGTTTCAAATTTCGAATTTAATGTGGAAAGAATCAAACGCGGATTTTGTGCCTTTTTCTTCGCGCGTTTTAAATGGAAAAATCTGTCTAATTATGGATTGGTATATAAATTGTAGTTAAAGTATGGACTGGGCAGGTAATTAATAAATTATGCATATTTTTTATAGTAAGGTTTCATATATGATATAGATAGAAAAAAATTCAAAAAAAAAAATAGAATACATTAAGAGACATTTTTTGACCGTTGATTCACAACGCTCCAGTGTCCAAATAGAAATGGCAATATAAGTTGGGCCCAACCCAACGACCCCGATTTTCCTGAAAGTGGAGCGGGATATGATTAAACTCCTACTACTAGTGTAGTATAAAAATCAGTACCACGTAATTTGTTTGGCTACGCAAATCAAAGAGCAAAATATCACTAATTAGATATACATTCTGAAGCATTCAGGTTTTGATTTATATTTCTGAATCTGCCTTTAAGTCAGATTGTTTAAAAGCAAATGGGAGCGGCAAGGGATAAGCTATCATCATATAAATATTGGTGGTGGTTTAACAGTGGTGACAAGAATACCACCCAAAACCGCTCCCCGTGGCTTCAATCAACTCTAGCAGGTGACAGACTATATTTTAATTAACATGTTTTGCATGCTTCTTTTTTATATATTCGATGTGAAAACTGAATAGGCTAGGAAAAATTGAATCTTTTTTCTCTTTATTTTCATTTCAACTAAGAAGAGAAAAGTATTGGTTAAAGTGCCATCTTTGTGGTCCAATTGCTATTCAGGTTAATTCGTCAAACTTTTATTATCGAGCGAGCTCACACAAGCGGAGTTGTTGTTTCTGTTATATTCATCAGCAACATTTAAGATTGCCCCTGCCTCTTAGTATTATGCCAAAACTTTCTTTCTTCTTTTTTTCAGTTGCCGTAACCAAAAAAAAAAAAAAAAATGGGCAGCTCGGTGCACGAATCATCCCGCATTCATGCAGTAAAATTTTAAAATGCCATGGACTAGCAAAGTTTCTTTACTTGCTTCATGTAGCCTATAACTGTATATTGTTGCAGAACTGGATGAGAAGACAGAGGCAATGCTCATGATAATTGAGGAAGATGCAGATACCTTCGCCCAAAGAGCGGAAATGTATTACAAGAAGCGACCACAGCTCATTAACATGATGGAGGAAATTTATCGTGCCCATCAGTTGTTAGCTGAGGGATATGATCAAATCAAGCATACAACTGAGCCACGCATTTTAGCACCGTGGAAGTCTCCATTGCCTGTCACAAATTCTCCAGAGAAGAAATTGATCAACTCTATGGAGAAAGCCTATGACAGCTACTCAGAATCCTTTGACCCTGAATCTGAGTCTTCTGATCTATCAGAGATCGAGGATCCTGATAACGACGAAGAAGAACTCCAAATCCCAGTACAGAAGGCGAAAGTGGAAGTATCAAGTGGCCTTAGCCTTAAAACTGATGAAGTGCCGAATCTGAGGGAGGAAATTGAGATACTGAAGGAAGAGAGTAGAGTTCAACAAGAGCTTCTAATGCAAAAAGATGAAGAAAAAAGAGAGGCAATCAGACAGCTTTGTATAGCTTTGGATTTGCTGAGAGAGGAAAACAATAAGCTGAGGATGAGTGTAGCTACGACCTCTCGGAAAAAGGAAAACTCCATTGAGATCAAGGCATCAAAGAAGGGGTTCTGGAAAAGGCTCTTTAGCTAATCTCCTAAATCAGAGGCTGCAATTGTTACTAAATGCAACTGATCAAGTACACTAGTAATTTAGCTAGAATATGTAGAAAGGCATACTCAAAGATTATACTTCATTTGTCTAGTATTATACCTAAAAATTATTCTTGATATTCGTTATAGTATAGCAAAATTGTCATGTATAATAGTGTGTGTCAGTTTCATTTTAATATTCTTTTGTTGGGCACAATCAACTGTGTTCATAACCCCTCAAACAGAGAATGGAAAAGCATGAATTTTTTTAAAAAATAAATTGGAGAGTCTTTGTTTTATCCCTTCTTATTTGATACAAGAATCGCAATACATCTCAAGTAACTTAGTAATGAAAATGCCATACGCCAATCATGAAATCTAATGTTGTACCAAATGATTATGTACTCTGAAAAAGCAAATTAGCATGAATAGACTGTAGTACATGGGCACAGAAGAGGTGCCGAAATTTTATACACCAATAAACTATACAAGAATGCAGCAGCCATTAGGACATTTACACAGCAAAGACCAGAACTGCACTAAAAAATGATGCTAGGGGAACTGCAGAGTAAACTGGCAATGACCCAGAAGGCTGGAATGGCATGAGAAATTCAGGAGCAAGCATAGCATCTGGATTTGGTGGGCTGAGACTTGAAGGTATAGTGGGTAGTGAAGAATCACTAGGAGCAAGTTCCGAGCCACCGGGCGAAGGAAACAGAGGAGTTATATCTGGAGAAAGTGCAGGAAATGGAGGTGAAGATAATGGTGGATTTGGCAGTAATGCAGGTGCAGCTGAAATTGTTGAAGCTAACACCTTTCTTGGAGAAGTTTTCTCAAAGGCTAAACAAGAAGAAAAAGATTGGCAGACCAAGAAAATCATGAGTAGAATCAAGAATGGCTTTTTGGAAGTGAAAGCCATTAATGATGGTGAAATGAATGGACCTATTCTTGGCACAGAAAAATAGTTAAGGTATTATCTTTGGTGGAAAGAATGAAAGAATGAAAGAAAGAATGACAGAGTTAGTATTATGATTCAAGAAGAATGTAGTTAGGGAATAGTCTAAGAAGACAGCTTGGAATGTATTGGCAATAGGACAAGATTGGTGAATGGTTATTGTTTGTGAAATCACATGAGGATGAATAGGAACTTATGTGTCCTTTTCCTCAGTGGCCTTTTGTTGCCATTCATAGTCTATGGAATTTTCTGTATCTGACAAACCATTCTCAAAATTGCGTCTGCCACCTCCACCCAACTCCACCATCTCCATCTATTTGGATGATTTTTGTTCCACCCTTGATAGTTGATTAGTTGCGACTCTACACTTTATAGGGTAATAAAAAGTGGAATACCTACCTCAATAGTCAATATATTGGACTGTGTTGTGCAAATTCTCACATCCCCTGTGCTTCAGGTATCTCGACTCTTATCTTCAAAAGAATTGATGATGTAAAATGTGATTTTGGTAACTTGAAAGATATGGTAAATAAGTACGCACGATTAGGAATTTGGAATTATATGTGAGTTGGAGTATGTTCTACAATGTGCAGCCAAATATGAAAAGGTAGGTACCTGCTCCAGAACAGTTCGATGACCTTTTAAGCTCATAGGAGTGTGATATGGCCCACATAGGATTTTTATTTTATTTTTGTGGTTTCCATCCCAGTATCCGATACCCACATTGAAGCCCGATTAAATCCGGATTCACACCGAAAAGTTCCACATTGGGGTAAAGCCCTCCCTAACAAAGGCGACTTCATACCTAGGGCTCAAACCCGAGACCTATGGTTAAGGATGAAGGAGAACTTACCACTCCACCAAAAAGCAGATTAATACACCATATGATCTTACTCTTCATTTTTATAAAGTAAAAACTATAGAGACGTTATATTCAAAATGAAACTAGTTCTTCTGCCTAATAGTACTTATACAGAAGATCCGAAAATGATTTGGAACGACCTTTTAACATGTTTCAGACCAAAGATTACTGTTTTTTAAGAAGAAGCCGGAGAGGGGGTGTCACGACCCCAAATCCGGTCGTGATGGCGCCCAGCACACTGCTAGGCTAGCCCGACCAATCAACAATAACCACGGAGCCACAAGCTCACTTTATCCAATTTAAGCATAACGAGTGATAGATATATTAAAAACAAGGAACCAAGTCCCAACACGTGCCAACTCCCATAGACCGAGGGGTCAAGAGTCACGAGCCTCTACAGAGTATACAAAGTGTAAATAGTGAATATAACTGTGCACAAGTGTGGGATAATCAGAACAAAAATACAGGCAAACTGGAGAATCGGGTCCTGCGAACGCTGGCAGCTACCTCGACTGTCCAAAAGCACTCCCGAGCCGCAATAGAATCAGCTCCACTGTGATGTACCTGGATCTGCACACAAGGTGCAGGGAGTCGGGTGTGAGTACTTCCAACTCAGCAGTAATAAAAGTAAATAATGCTGAAGGGAAGAAAACCACGATAGGCACTATCTCATGCTACACAATAAATAACTATCTTTTTATTCCTTTCAAGCATATGTGAGTAGATTATTTAGAAATCTCAATTTTAGCTACTCTCTTTCATAATAATATACCAATACCTGGATACCATCTCAAGCAGTGCAAGTCCGCACTCAAATCAGCCCCTCGGGCTCAGCACTCCTTATTAATTTATACCAGGAGATCGGGTCAATAAGGCAACTAATGCATGTGTGCCGATAATGTATGAGTGTTGAATGTTATGCCACGTAGTACACATAAACCAATGTATGTATGCCATGCAATGTATATGACCGCTACGGCGTGTAGCCCGATCCAATTTGGGTACCCGTGCTCACTGTGGGGGTTCAGACTCCGGAGGGGCTCCTACAGCCCAAGCACAATATTAATATCACACCTGCTGCGGCGCGCAGCCCGATCCGTATACCACTGCGGCGTGCAGTCCGATCCATGTATGTGTATGCATATGCTCATATGAAATGTCATGCCCTAACATATGGCCCTCGGCCTAATCAGTCTAACAAATAATCAAGAAAGCCCTACGGGCAACAATATCATATTAGTCACAGCTAAAAATGTTATTAAGACCTTGTTCAAGTTTTTCGTAACCTTATAAAAATGCTGAATAGCAAAATACCATTTTAAACCTTGAATTTAGAATAAAATATGCACAGTGTTATCAAAACAATGATACCAATCCCTGAAGGATTCAGATAATTGGCACGAAGCCCAAACATGATAATTAGTCCGATTCATTTCAATAATTAGGTGTTATTATTTATTACGCGGGACGGACCAAGTCACAATCTCCAATGGTGCTCTACCCCACGCTAGTTATCCGGCGTGCAAGTCACCTCAACACAGCACTAAGATGTGCAAGTCCGGGGTTTACTAACCCTCAGGACATTATTTGCAAGTATTACCCACCTCGAACCGACGAAAGCTCATGCCCCCGATGCCTTAGCTCCTCGAACCGGCATCCACGCACGTCAAAACTAGCATAAATCAGCACAAATATATCAAAATAGGCTAATGAAACATAACCCAATCGAAAGAACTCGAAAAATATCAAAAATCACGAAATTTGCAAAACCCGAGCCCCGGGCCCACATCTCGAAAAATTTCGAAACTCATATTTCCAGAACCCTCGTCTCGCCACGAGTCCATACATATAAAATTTACCAAAATCGGAATTCGGCCTTTCAAAATCAAAATTTTCGTTTTCAATATCTAGGCCACAATCCTTCACAATTTCTACCCAAATTCATGAAGATTGATGTTAATTCTACCATAAAATGGTGTTTTGAGTCAAGAAACTTACCTCCGATGAATACCCGATGATTTCCCAGCGTTTTCCCGTGATTCCTTCTCTCTAGGGCTCAAAAATGGTGTTTTGGGTATATGAACCCGCGACTGGTTCTGTTCTGGTTTTAATTTCACTGCCAGACCATTCCTTCTATGCGATCGCAATGGCCCTATGCGATCGCATAGAGTTAAATTTTTCCTGTCAATTTCCCCTTCTATGCGATCACAATGCACCTCCGCGATCGCATAGCACAACCTTCCAGGCCTCATCTTTTCTTCTCTGCGATCGCAGCACTAGTTATGCGATCGCAATGTACAATCTGGTAAGACTATGCGATCGCACCCCTTGCTATGAGATCGCATAGCACATTTTTATCACCCCTCCAGGCTCTTCTATGCGATCAAAATGACTCTATGCGATCGCATAGAGCAATCACTGTCTGCAATTTTCTGCAGCAACTTCATGATCAAAACTTGCCCGTTAGGCATCCGAAATGATCCCGAGACCCCCGGGACCTCAACCAAAGCCACCAATACATCACATTAACTCATTCAAACTTGCTCGTAACATAAAAACACCATAGTAAACATCAAAATCTCCCATTACACACGGATTCAAGCCTAAGTTTATTCAAAACTTCCGAAACTAACATTCGATCAAAATCCCGACCAAACGACGTCCGAATGACCTGAAAATTTGCAGGCATATCCAAAATCACCTAACGGAGCTACTGCAACTGTCGAAATTCCATTCCGACTTTCGGATCAAAATCTCACCTACCGTTCGGATTTCGCCAAAATTCAACCTTAGCCAATTCAAGTCTATTTCTACACCGAATCTCCAAATTAAATTCCGATTGCTCTCCTAGAAACTAGTCGAATCATCAGAATCCGATTCCGAGCACTCTAACTCGATAGTCAACTCTAGGTTGACTTTCTATATTCAAACATGCTATTTGCTTCATTTTCAATTCAATTCACTCCTAACTCACCCGATAGGTTCTAAAACTGATATAAAGGCATAAAACATGTAATTGCAACATGACGAGGTGGTAAATTCCCGTAACGACGGGCCGGGTCGTTACATTCTCCCCAACTTAAAAAATCGCTCGTCCTCGAGCATACCCAGAGTTGTACTGGAAACAACCCAATAGCCGAATGACCTTACCAAGCATATATCCGGGCGATCATACGTCACCCTATCTCACATAAGTCCGAAAATACCATATAGTCAAAATTTCATAGACCATCTGAACCATAAATCACATTGCACTTTCTGAAATCATATGCCTATACTCAGGATACACACGAATCCACTGCAATAACCCATATTCACTACTCCGGATGAGATCATATGATGTACCGACAACCCCATCACTCGAGACGATAGTCTCTAATCACAACAACTGGCCACAATCACCAAATACTAGCTGAAAACTTCTTTCATTAGATAGAGTCTTATTCCAACACCTTCATATCCTGCCCACGGCAGCTGAAGCATGCGATATACCGAACCCATCTCTCAGGTTAACCATTCGTGAATCTATTTCCCTTTTAAAACTGGTACCACAATAGGTTTCGGAGCCAAACCTTGATTTTTTTTACCTTTCCAACAAGCTAAGATCTAATGTGCTCGTATCCATTAATGACTCCAACGGTCATTTCGATTATAACACACCGCACTGGTGATATGACACCTCAACACCGGCCTAAGCCACGACGAGTACAACATAGGCTCCAATAGAAACGTCTGCACACACTCGAATCATTACAGCTCAATTCATGACAACTGTCTCCAGCAAATAGAGCTGCAATTCAATTCCTCCGTGCCATCATAACATAGAACTGAGATCGCGTCTCGCATTATAGAAATAGAGTACCTGAATCCTCCTCGAGAGGTCATAACATCACGTGGCCTTGCCACAATTCGTGATTCTACCCAAACATTATTACTCATGAAGCACCCCAAGCCACTAAGCTCAAAACGGTTAGCCACGCACAGATCTAGGTCTTGAACCCAAGAAATCAACCTCACCCACGGTGAAACAATTAACGTATGCTATCAAATCCTGAAAGGACACAACCGACGTGTCATTCGCCAAGCGATACTCAAAACGGGACTTTCCTCAGAAGCGAGGAAGTATTGTATACCAGGTAGCATATAACTAACTATATTTTCACAATATTCTATTGCGGCGTGCAACCCGTTCCAATGACATACCCGTGGAAGCGTGCCACCCGATCCACGCATAAATCTCGCAAAAAGGAAATGCATATCGAGTCGAATTTTCTCATTACAACAAACATATATATATAGCCTCAAGCTCGGCCACATGAAACGCATCCGACAACGTTTCTCAATACTGGAACTGAATCAATGGTAGATACCTCTACACTGACATCTGCCACTAACGTCCAACTGACAAAGCAATGCCTACCAGCCGTCTGCTGGTCCTGAGGTACAACTACCCCGCTGGAGCATACTCTGATGCACTCTGCTACGCAGTTTGTGCCATACCATCATAGTCCATATCAAATTAGTCTAGACAACCTGGCTTATGACAACCAGTCTGCAATCATATATCATTATTCAAATTCATCATATCAAGTAACGAGAGAGCCAATAGGGCTTCCGATTTCCAATAACCGCTAAACGATGCCGGTACACACGACATACCAACGCTGCGTAGGCGGTTACAAGAACTTCTAGTCTTCAACACACATATAACACATGAATCACCATGCTTGATTCCGTACTTCACCATACAAATACATAACGCACATCAAGCGTCCATTCATACCACGAAAACCATTCAGAAATTTCACTATGCCATCAACGACTCAATTATTATAGTCGATCCAACAAGAGAATACCACCATACCACTGGATATTATCAGTTTACATTACCTTGTCCTTTTGGACCATATACCCCGCCAAATTACTAGAATAGCAGTACCATTTTCCTTAATCACCAGAAAGATCGATTCTTAAATCACCTGTAGCTGCCCGCGCTGCTCAATAATTTTAATGACTTCCCATATATTATGAACTGATCTCAAAACCTTGAATATGCCATTATCAACTTTTCCATAACCCATCGCATATACAATACCATACTAAGATAACATGGAAATTCTTATCCCTTTCCTACGCCGCAAACATCGACGCACTCAACTAGTCAAGGACTTTCATGATCCCATATAGAAGAAGACTCATTACACATTCCAAGCTTTGCACACCAACAGGAAATACACTCATTTTTCAAACCACATCAAAACATATCACAAACTCTTTCTCCCAATTACATTTCATAAGTTAAATTGCCAGGACTGAGTCCTTATACCCATATCAAGTTACACAACTGCCAGCACTCAAGAGCTTTGCTGCAATGTCTGCAAGACTCATTACTTCAACCACATACCAGGAATCAATCGTATTCCTTTTTATACCATTCTGGTTTATTAACCAGTTGTTCCATTTACCCAATTTCCTTTCTGATTCATCTCTATTTTCATATCCGTCTTTACTGTAGTACCATAATACACCAACTCGTGTTACCACACGAGACTCGTACACAAGATCACACGGTCTAAGAACCATAGGCCACTGAATACTCTCTCTATGTTTCCCAAAAGTACCACATTCTATCACCCTTTATTTTGATGAACTTCATGCGATTTTTAAATTGTTATCATTACTTCCCAATACGGATACCTAGAATTCCATCATTCACATGATATAACACAAGCCTTGATCCTCTCTAACGAAACCGCCATCTTTAGCCACATACACAAATTTTAAGGCACCTGACTGTTACAAGCAAAATCTTGAACACTGCAAAACCATTCTCGGGCATCATTCACCCTTATTCAGCTGTAATTCAACTATCCTATTAAGTAGAACCACTCGTGTTTTGTTAGAACTCTGACATCGCAGAACATGATTACTTACAGATACAATCAGCTATCGTTCTTTTCTATACGGTGAATATTCTTTACCAACAGTAGTTCAAAACACCCTAGTACTTTATCAGATCTACGAAGCACCATAACCTTTACCAGAATTTCCCAACATACTTAGAGACAGAATTAACATAGCACAATGCAATTAGTTAATCAATAGCAACCTCCCCAACTTAGCTCAAAGCCATTCATCAAAGCACTTTCAACCACTCATATCATTATTACTCAAGTGATGCCGAAATGTTAAGATGAGATTAAACTCAAGTCATTTACAAGCTTCGGTGGAGATTCGAACCATCAGAAATATTAACTCTTCTGCAATTCTTGCATTTATACACACACCACCAATAAGCCCACACTCTTTAGGTGACAGAAATCTTTCTAAGTCCCAAATTTTTCCAAAAATTTCGGCAAAGTTTCCTTTGTAATTTGGCCTATCCACCTGCTAAAGAATCACCAAACCATTCTAACAATACATCGCAATGTATATCAACAACATTAATCTCAACACTATACAAGTTATATTATCATAATTGTTACATGAACATGCGTTGTACCTTCTCGAATCATAACATATGACAAATACCTTTCACCGCAATACTCATAGCACAACCAATTCAATTTTCTTGAGTCTAAATTCATACTACCACACATAGTGCACTTTACATTTCCGCTAAGAGGCAATGAACATATTTCTCACGCCCATAACTAGGGCTACATATCAAATCACAACAAGAACTGAATACCTTACAGCTCTCCCATTATCAAACTGCCATTTGCACAATAGAGATCAATACCGTTCTTATGAACTTCATAATACCGACTCGTGAAATTAGTACCTTGGTGCTCAAACCATAGACAAAGATCTGGCCTCAAGTCCTCCAGACTGGCCCAACATGAATTCACAGAGATTATACCTCGCCCCTCGATAGGGGAATCACAAGCTCTCAAGGCAATTATATTACTGAGCGCTCGAAGCGTACACAGACGTGTGGAAGGAATTTCAAAAATTTCATCTCAAGCTGAATCAAGTGTGCACGATAAGAATTCCAAAAAATGTGAAGTGTTTCCTAAAGGTTCGCAGCCTCTCGAGGATAAGTACAGGCGTCCCCGTACCGATCCACAAGACTCTACCAACCGGCTCAAGACTCATGAGGCCTAGTAAACCTAGGCTCTGATACCAACTTGTCACGACCCCAAATCCGGTCGTGATGGCGCCCAGCACACCGCTAGGCCAGCCCGACCAATCAACAATAACCACGGAGCCACAAGCTCACTTTATCCAATTTAAGCATAACAGTGATAGATATATTAAAAATAGGGAACCAAGTCCCAACACGTGCCAACTCCCATAGACCGAAGGGTCAAGAGTCATGAGCCTCTACAGAGTATACAAAGTGTAAATAGTGAATATAATTGTGCACAAGTGTGGGATGATCAGAACAAAAATACAGACAAACTGGAGAATCAGGTCCTGCGAACGCTGGCAGCTACCTCGACTGTCCAAAAGCACTCCCGAGCCGCAATAGAATCAGCTCCACTATGGTGTACCTGGATCTGCACACAAGGTGCAGGGAGTCGGGTGTGAGTACTTCCAACCCAGCAGTAATAAAAGTAAATAATGCTGAAGGGAAGAAAACCACGATACGCACTATCTCATGCTACACAATACGGAACTATCTTTTTATTCCTTTCAAGCATATGTGAGTAGATTATTTAGAAATCTCAATTTTAGCTACTCTCTTTCATAATAATATACCAATACCTGGATACAATCTCAAGCAGTGCAAGTCCGCACTTAAATCAGCCCCTCGGGCTCAGCACTCCTTATCAATTTACACCAGGAGATCCGGTCAATAAGACAACTAATGCATGTGTGCCAGTAATGTATGAGTGCTGAATGTTATGCCACGTAGTACACGTAAACCAATGTATGTATGCCATGCAATGCATATGACCGCTACGGCGCGTAGCCCGATCCAATTTGGGTACCCGTGCTCACTGTGGGGGTTCAGACTCCGGAGGGGCTCCTACAGCCCAAGCACAATATTAATATCACACCTGCTGCGGCGCGCAGCCCGATCCGTATACCATTGCGGCGTGCAGTCCGATCCATGCATGTGTATGCATATGCTCACATAAAATGTCATGCCCTAACATATGGCCCTCGGCCCCAATCAGTCTAACAAATAATCAAGAAAGCCCTACGGCAACAATATCATATTAGCTCACGGCTAAAAATGTTATTAAGACCTTGTTCAAGTTTTTCATAACCTTATAAAAATGCTGAATAGCAAAATACCATTTTAAACCTTGAATTTAGAATAAAATATGCACAGTGTTATCAAAACAATGATACCAATCCCTGAAGGATTCGGATAATTGGCACGAAGCCCAAACATGATAATTAGTCCAATTCATTTCAATAATTAGGTGTTATTATTTATTACGCGGGACGGACCAAGTCACAATCCCCAATGGTGCTCTACCCCACGCCCGTTATCCGGCGTGCAAGTCACCTCAACACAACACTAAGATGTGCAAGTCCTGGGTTTACTAACCCTCATGACATCATTTACAAGTATTACCCACCTCGAACCGACGAAAGCTCATGCCCGCGACGCCTTAAATTAGCTCCTCGAACCGGCATCCACGCACGTCAAAACTAGCATAAATCAGCACAAGTATATCAAAATAGGCTAATGGAACATAACCCAATCGAAAGAACTCGAAAAATATCAAAAATCACGAAATTTGCAAAACCCGAGCACCGGGCCCACATCTCGAAAAATTTCGAAACTCATATTTCCAGAACCCTCGTCTCGCCACGAGTCCATACATATAAAATTTACCAAAATCGGAGTTCGATTGGCCTTTCAAAATCTAAATTTTCGTTTTCAATATCTAGGCCACAATCCTTCACAATTTCTACCCAAATTCATGAAGATTGATGTTAATTCTACCATAAAATGGTGTTTTTGAGTCAAGAAACTTACCTCCGATGAATACCCGATGATTTCCCATCGTTTTCCCGTGATTCCTTCTCTCTAGGGCTCAAAAATGGTGTTTTGGGTATATGAACCCGCGACTGGTTCTGTTCTAGTTTTAATTTCACTGCCAGACCATTCCTTCTATGCGATCACAATGGCCCTATGCGATCGCATAGAGTTAAATTTTTCCTGTCAATTTCCCCTTCTATGCGATCGCAATGCACCTCGGCGATCGCATAGCACAACCTTCCAGGCCTCATATTTTCTTCTCTGCGATCGCAACACCGGCTATGCGATCGCAATGCACAGTCTGACAAACCTATGCGACCGCACCCCTTGCTATGCGATCGCATAGCACATTTTTCTCACCCCTCCAGGCTCTTCTATGCAATCGCAATGACTCGATGCGATCGCATAGAGCAATCACTGTCTGCAATTTTCTGCAGCAACTTCATGATCAAAACTTGCCCGTTAGGCATCCGAAATGATCCCGAGACCCCCGGGACCTCAACCAAAGCCACCAATACATCACATTAACTCATTCAAACTTGCTCGTAACATAAAAACACCATAGTAAACATCAAAATCTCCCATTACACACGGATTCAAGCCTAAGTTTATTCAAAACTTCCGAAACTAACATTCGATCAAAATCCCGACAAAACGACATCCGAATGACCTGAAAATTTGCAGGCATATCCAAAATCACCTAACGGAGCTACTGCAACTGTCGGAATTCCATTCCGACTTCCGGATCAAAATCTCACCTACCGTTCGGATTTCGCCAAAATTCAACCTTAGCCAATTCAAGGCTATTTTATACCGGATCTCCAAATTAAATTCCGATTGCTCTCCTAAGTCATAAATGATCCCTCGAAACTAGTCGAATCATCAGAATCCGATTACGAGCACTCTAACTCGATAGTCAACTCTAGGTTGACTTTACATATTCAAACTTCCTTCAAACATGCTATTTGCTTCATTTTCAATTCAATTCACTCCTAACTCACCCGATAGGTTCTAAAACTGATATAAAGGCATAAAACATGTAATTGCAACATGACGGGGTGGTAAATTCCCGTAACGACGGGCCGGGTCGTTACGCAAGATGGGGGGGAGAAACTGAAAGAACAAAAAGAAAAAGAAAAGTGTACTAAATTGAATTGGAAGCTCCTTTATTAATTGTTACATATATTGAATTATGTGAATGGTTAGAAAACCTCAAATCACATCTACTCTCAAAATTTTCCTAAAAAGAGATGCTACAGCCTATATCTGAAAAAATAAACCTCAGAAATGATGCATACTTGAATGTGCAGGGCCATGCACTTCCATTTCATTCAAAGGCAATTGCCACCAGCACCTTGATTTCAAGGGGACAGTTCTTTTGCGTCATCAATTGTATCATTTGCTACATAATTGCTGGCTCACTTTGCTACAAACCCAGAAGGCAGCCAAGTAAAGCACTCCTGTGTCTCTCTTAATACAGATATTGCCTTGTCATCTGATTTCTATTCCCTCAAGTAACCAAATGTGACAGACTGGTTATTTTCTTTCACTGTCAAAATAACCATCTTAGGCATTAAAACTTTGAAAGAATGGCTGGCTTCAAGTGAAAATCAGGATCAAGCTTCATAGATTATATGATCAAGTCCAAAGAAGCCCGTCAGAGCCAAATTCCAAGTTAGAAACTGGACCATCACCAATGTTCTGTTGATTGGTTGCTTCACTTTGTTCTATGGAATCAACATATGCTCCCATAAGATCAGATGATCTTTCAGCTGGAATGCCATAGTCTTTGAGAATACTAGAAGAGGCATCTAGGGCTGCCTCCCTTTCGAGAACGACCAAAAAATTGTCTTCAAATTCAAACACTAAATATTTGCCTTTGCAAGCTGCATGAAGACAAATTTGTAACTGTCCCAGTTCAAGAGAACGAGAAATTAAACTATATATATATATATATATATATATATATATATATATATATATTAACACTTACAATCCACTAGATGAGCCAAATGGTGAATGTTTTTAATTCGGGTGCCATTCAACTTCAAGACCTGCAAATAAGTTGAAAACTGAGACTTCATTGAAGAAGCATACAACAACGACTACGTCTCATTCCAAAGCTAGTTGGAGTCGGCATATGAATCTACTTCATTGAAGAAGCATATGTGACTAATTTGAAATATGATGTTCACACCAATTACAGTTCAACTGGTTGGATAACATAAAGTACATAAGTAACTTGCCTGCTCATTGCTCATATCCTCATACCCGATATTTACTTCATTCGCCAAGACCTACAAGCAAAATAAACCATTGAAATATACAATTATTTTATGTAAATTAACCTCTCAGCATCATCTAGAGGTGACAAAATGGGTAAGCAAGTGATAAAGTAGACCCGAACACCAAGGGTGATAAAATGGCAGGCTAAAACCCATTTAACCTTAAATCATCACCCTTGGGTATGTCCCCTGTTCCTGTTCCCCCACCATGGCCCAGGGATGGGTATGTCCTACTTTCATGTCCAGTAATGAACAAGAGAAAGGATCTACTAGTCACTATATCCGCAGATCAATTTACAAAGGCCAAAACTTACTCCATACATACCTGGGATAGTACAACAATCTGCTGCCCTTCGAACTTTGCCAAAGAGTATCGAGCCTTGGTCAATAGTTTCAGCTAATAAAATTAGAAGAAAACAATCAAGACAACAAAGTATTTCTAATCATTGACTTATCAAAACAAAGAAACAAAAAGAAAAAGAAAATAGTTCTAATTATTGTGAGCAATCTTCGTTTTGTCAAGACTCACCCCAATGCTATCTTCTTCTTCCCTGCCAAATAATGTACGAAAGTTTTGTTATCAGAGGGAGAACTCTTATACTAATACGTACTTGAAAACTCTCAGATTGGTAGCTCCATATAACAATACAAAGAATTCTGGCAAATCTTACTCTATTAGTGGTTCGGATAGTGGTGTAAACACCAAGCCTGCAACTATTAGGTATGAAGGCTGACCACCTTCTATATGATAAGGAACCTTCAGATGAGAGCAAACATATCTAAATAAATTAAACTGAGATCCAAGTGATGGATCAACAAAAAGACTGAGGGTCAGCTAACATTTCTTTTATACCAAATGCACACGCGGCTTCAGAACTGCTTGAACTTTCATGAATTCTCCCGCTCTTATAATACCAAGCTCAACTAAATCACCACTGAATCTGAAAAGGAAACAACAATTTTGTAAGATATACAGTAGCAAGTGCATACTTAACAAATCGACATGCAGGACCAACATTGATATGGAAGATAGGGAAATTCTGGAGTTTGATATCAAGGATTCAGTGAAATATTAGCATTAGGCTGATATCCATTTCAAGGTCATCAAGGAAATAGAAATGGATCCACCAGGAGAAAAAACAAAAGACTCTTCAACCCTCACAGTATAAAAAATGATAAGCATTCCCTACTAGCTTTGGCAGATTTAATTTAAGGGCAGAAACATATGTGGAAAAGACAAAGGGGGAAGTGATGTCCTGAAAATTGGTAATCATTACACGAACTAACCAGTCTATGAGCTTGCCATTCAAACTGAACATTAAGTGCATAATGTTTGTCAAACGTATAATAAATAAATAAAAAAGATGTTTGTCAAGAGGGGTTGCTCCGATGGTAAGCAACCCCCACTTCCAACCGAGAGGTTGTGAGTTCGAGTCTCCCCAAGAGCAAGGTGGGTAGTTCTTGGAGGGAAGGATGCCGGGGGTCTATTTGGAAACAGCCTCTCTACCTTAGGGTAGGGGTAAGGTCTGCGTACACACTACCCTCCCCAGACCCCACTAAGTGGGATTATACTGGGTTGTTGTTGTTGTTGTTGTTGTTTGTCAAACATACTAATGTCTTTAAATGCAAATTAAACTTCTTTGCAAGTAACTGAACTTTACTTTTGACTAATGAGATAGCGAAAAGCTATACGTTCACTTGATCGAAACGGCACTGTTCCTTCAGACCCAACATGAGCACCATCAAAGCTAACAATGACGTCGCCCTGAAAAATGTACCAAGTATCATTTGACTTAGTGACATTACCAAAATAACATGCCTGTGAAACAACTAAATCCAAAAGAAATTTCCTAGTAACTTAACACCAAAAGAATGGAAGAATCAAGTAAATCAAACAGACAGGTCACATGAATCCAGATACCGACAGAATATCCATGTCACCTAACTCATTTTCACACCTTAAAGCTTCATGTCTTGATATCACTTGAGTTCCAGCACTACATCAACGGTGCATGTTATTCGATGTTGTGAAAGTAGCAATTAACGAAAAAGAATGTACAAACTATGACTTGAGTCCCTAGTCCATATTCAATCAATGAATTTACACCTAAATACTTAGGGTTTGGCATTCTGAATCTTCCATGTTCATTATGCTCTATTTGGGAACACGTCCTTAGTGGATATTGGTTTCAAAAAATGTTACCTGCTATAAGGGAAAGAGGAATTCAAAACCACTATATATTAAGCAAACACACTTGTTCTAAGAAGAAGAGGAAAAGGGCAGTCCGGTGCACAAGGCATTCCGCGTTCACGCAGGGTTCGGGGAAGTGATGTGGATAGTCTACCCTAATGCAAGCATTAATGGCTGCTTACACGGTTCAAACCCGTGATCTATAGGTCACAAGGAGACAACTTTAGCGGTAAAGCTCCAAGGCATCCATTCGCACTTGTTCTATAAAGAACAGGATAAAATGACTAAATCAAGTTAATTGACAAAAAAATGGAAAAGAAGTGAAGCACATTCAGTTGAATAAAATAGATGCCTGAACGCCATAAATTCCAGGGAGCTTCTCATAATAACAAAGACCTTTTGTTTTAGTTCCTCGGCTAATCATTGTTTGTCATTACCCAGTCAAATCAAATCTCTTTCTTATGGTCCTTCCATTTACAGGTTGCAGTTTAAGGGTTAAACGTTTCGAAAACTTTGAAGTGAAACAAAAAATGCCATTAAGCTGAGGCTCTCTGGACTAGATTAACTGTCATTATCAGAACGGAGCTACCAAGTGCTGTCAATGGTGCCAAAAAAACCATGTGTAACAGTAAAATGAAAAATAGCCTACTGAAATAAAGAATAAAAATACCTCTTTCAAGACATTACTGACACCCGAAGTGGGTTCAACTTTCCGGACAAGTACACCCTATGAAACAAAAAACCCTGTATTAAAAGAGGACGTCTCGAAGCATTATACAAGTATGTAGATTTCCGCTCAAATTACTAAGTAATCGCTGCACATCTCTGTCTCAAAACACATTACTGCCAAGCTGGATTCAGTTGAATGAATATAGAATGGGTTTGCTTTCATGTAGAACTATTTTTTTCCCCCATGAGGCATAAAGTAGTATTAAGAAAACACTAAACTGATAGATGCACTTGGTTGGCTGGTGGTATAACTTAATTCCATGACATCTGATTTAGAGGAGTTGACAGCATTAGAGACCAGAAAGCTGAAGATATTGTAAATGCTGCTTCATTCAGGATGACTTCCTCTTGAAATAAAAATCAGTAACTATTAAAAGGTTCACCAATGGTGATTCATTATCAAGAAGAGTTAGCTTTACTCAGCTCAATGCATGCCCATAAATTCAACTTTTCACACTCTTAAGCCTAAGGATGCCTTCCACATTTTCTTTATATTGCTTTTTCCAATGCGTTTCTGCGTATTCTAAATAATAGTGTATATATGCATAACTACATAGAAGTTATTTTAGTCAATGCCCACTTTTCCCATGTATATATGACCAAATCCAAAGATTCAGTTCTGACATTTGCTGAACTCTAGCCACAGCACCTCAGCACCACCATCTCTTTATAGAACCATAGACACCAAATCATCCTCTCTTTCACAAACTGTAGCTGCTGTACTGTTCTTTCTAGTATTAATAGAGTGGTCAAGGGCTTCTACTGCAAAACAAGAACATATAGACACAAAACAAGAGCTAAATGAAAAGGAAAAGGGCTTCATCTGGTTCATAAAAAGAAACTCTCTCTCAATCTTCCACCCCCCCCCCCACCCCAAACCAACCCCCCACAAAAAAACAAAAAACAAAAAATCAACCTTACCCTCCGCCATCTCCTAGTGAGTTGCCTAATACTGAACTTAGAAGGCACAATCTTAATCTTCATATAACCCTCTGATTTTTACTTGGCTCATCACTGTTCAGTAAGATTCACTGGAACCAACATAATCTAGGCCTCATCAGGAAAATGCAGTTTAAGAAAGAATGGGGAATGACTCCCACTCGGTAAGATGTTTGGAAGGATGATTAGTTAAATTGTCAAATGCAAAGCCTTCTGTTCCATATTAAATTTTATCGCTCAAGATTTTGTACTTCAAATGTCAATTTCTATGAGCAGAAGTTTCGCAACGAAGGAATTCCCGCTCAAGCTCTCCTTTCTGGATGTCAAAGACCAGGTTTACACCTTATTAAATTAATTTTTTGAAATTGTTTGTTCTGATGTACAGTTGAGACCATACTCAGAATTGAGTGGGCTTTCGCCTAAGTTCAAAGTATTGCAATTTATCAGATGACAAATTCCAATCAAAAATTCATAACCTTTTAAGCTCAAGAATTAGGATCCCAGCTTCATGAATTAGGAGTTCAGCTGTTCAGTGTGGGCTGGAATCAGTTGAGAGTACATTTCTCAATAGTATGCAACCCATGTGAAGTATCTTAGGATAAGCAGTACCATTATTTCTGTCATCAACTGCCAAAATTGGGGGGGGGGGGGATGTTGAGACTATACAGAAGAAGACGATCATTCTGAAGAGCAGACACAAGGACTTTCATTCTGTACAGATAAATAAACAGACCTCGTTAGATGGCACTTTTAAGCAGGCACGTAATGCTGGATTCTCCAATTTTTGCAACAAGACCCCAAGGCAAGGAAAACCTGAAAATATGATACAGTAAGAAGTAGTATATCATTTACCAGAGTTTTGGTCCCATTTAAAGAGCAAACTAAGAAGTTACAAGTTAAAACTTCAGCCTATGATTTGGCATGGACAGAAAAACAGCATGTAGTGGTGAAACCATACAAGTTTGAAATGATAAGTTAATACTGATGGCTTCTTATTTCAGGGGTCCCCTTACCACAGTATAAATTAATGTTGTGATTAAGGATTAAAGGGAAGCAAATAACATAAACAAAATTAGTGTTCACCAACAAAAATTCCTGCTTGGCCCATATGCGGCTCACACCTTATTTCTCAGAGTTAAACCTCAATCCATGACCCTTTATCACATTAGTAATGCCAATCTATTAGTTCTTTCGATGAAACCTTATCTTCTCTTCCTTTCTCCTTTTGCAGAACCAGGAGGCATCTCTGTTTCTTCCACATATGCCTTCATGTCAGAGGCTGAAGTGCCTAGAGGAGTTTCCATTCATCCAGCCGCCTTCTTATTAGCAAAACCAACCAGTCTGGGAGTTAAATATTTCTTACTTCTCTCCCATCAAGTATCATCATCACACAATTAAGCTACACATCATGACAAGCCAACTGGCAGCAACAAAGATACTTGATTCACAAATAAGAAAGGAGCAGACACAGGCATCAGTTGGTTAGGTTCGAGAAAAGCTTATATTCAAAGTTTAGAACTGGGTATTTTTCTATAACATGCAACTCAAAAGTACACTTCTTCAGTTCATATTTGCGTATTAATTGATTTTTCCAGCAACACAATCGAACTTAAGAACTCCGCACTTGATGCATATTAAAAAATAGACACAGAATTCAGACCAAACAGATTGAAATAAAGCTCATCCAAGAGATCAGTCAGTTGTCATAATCTAATTCAAGAAAATAAATATTCTTGGTTAACAAACCTTGTAACTCAAAACAAAGATTGTTTGCAAAGCACTAGCCATTTAGGTGATTCCTCAGCATAGAATGACCTGAATGAGCAGATAATTTCACAAAAGGAGACAGACTCACCACAATACTTCCCATTCCTCTCGTAGTCTTCCAGAAAATGAGACACAACTGTAGTGGGGATTACATAACCAATATTTTCAGCATCATCAGATCTGTAAACCTAAAGGAGTTGTTGTGTAAGCATTATCAATATGAAAACAACATATGAAGCAAAAAAATAAAAATAAGGCATGAGATTCTTGAAGAGGAGCGTAACTTTGTCAAACATAGTGGAGGAACAGTATGCTGATCATTATTGGTTTTTAAGGCAAATGCACTAGAAAATATTTTGTACCCCGAGGAGTGACTGACCTCATTCACTAAATAAATCAAGCAAAATAAAAATAAGTGACAAATACAAAAAGTAATTTGAAGAACTGTTGATGCAGCAGCCGTAAGAGATACTACCACCCCTAGTTGCCCCAAGCGATACTGCTATGGTTTGCTTTGGGCCGAGCTCTTAATCTAGCCTCAGAATGCCTTTCAAAACAGATGAAAATAACAGCACCGGTAATATAAAAAACTACAATTATGTGATTAAGTAACCATTTCAAACTTGAAATAAATAGTTGCATCCTGTCGTTACAATTCCTAAAAGAGAGGACTCTGTGTAAACTAAAGTGGCAAGCCAAAAGAAGCAAGAGTCTGGTCACATAAATAACCATTATCCAAATTTGACAAGCAACTACCTGAAATGCCACTCCAATGCAATCTCCATCATCATTGAATGCAGGACCACCACTATTACCTAAAATCCTTGCCATTAGTAGCAGCAACTACAGTAAAGCAAGAAAAGAAATACAACTATTCATCCGTGTATGTACACATGGATAAGTTCTAAGAGAAATTAGATAAGAGTAAATTTCTGTGGGCTTATTATATGAAAAAGCAGTCTTATTACATCCATTTACCAGGATTTATTGCTGCATCTATTTGAATGCCCAGCAGCTCAGATGATCCATGAGCATATGATGTAACCTATTGATGAAGACAAATCTGTGAATTAGCACTTGTAATCAATATCTAGGAGAAGAAAATTCAGGCTGTATCTATCACTAGTAGCAAAGGTATCATTTGTAATAATCAACTCTTTTCCAACCTATAGAACTGACTGGAATTTAAGGGAACAACTATATGCTTGAATACTCTTACTTATAACCCCAACCTTTGAAGTGGGAATAATAAGGGTGTAAAAGGGTCAAGAAAAACAAACGAAGGAAAACAATAACAATAACAAAGAGCAATGATCCCTATAAAAGTACCTCGCATTTCTTTAAGGTGAACCAACAACACAACAACAAACCCATTGTATGACCACGGTGTATTTCTTTAAGGTGAATCAACTTGCTTCATTGCAGGTTACTGATGTGGATTTTAATTTAGGATCATGAAACTAGATTAATAGTAGATAAAACCCCTTTAACCACATTTTCATTCTGTATAATTCTTGTATATGGGGATTTCCCCAACACTAAAAACACTTACCTTATCAACAAAAAAAGGAAAGCGCAGGTCCTATTTTTGGAAAGACAACAACAACAACAACAACCCAGTATATTCCCACAAGGTGGGGTCTGGGGTGGGAGGGTAATATGTAGACAGGCCTTACCTCTACCCGAGAGGGTAGAGAGGCTGTTTCCAATCGACCCTCGGCGCAGGGAAAAGAAACGCAAACAAAAACAAAAATAAAAACAAAAACAAAAACCGCATTAGTTACACCAGCATACATCGCATAAAAATTATCTAAACATAAGAGACAAAAATACCATAAATAAGCAGGCATGCAATGATATTAAAACAGTAACTACCAGAAATGACTATCACAAGAGAACACAAAGTAATCAACTATGGGCGGCCCTACCACGCCTCACCCACCCCGGGAAAGGAGTACGAAAAATCTAGAAGTCCCTATCCTACAACCCTTAGACCTCCAGACTTTCCTATCATGGGTCATGTCCTCGAAAATCCGCAACTTTGCCATGTCCTGTCTAATTACCTCTCCCCAGTATCTCTTAGGCCTCCCTCTGCCTCGCCTCACACCGACCACCGCTAGCCGCTCACAACTCCTCACCGGGGCATCGAGGCTTCTCCTCCGCACATGCCCGAACCATCGAAGCCTCGCCTCTCGCATCTTCTCATCTATTGGGGCCACTCCCACCTTCTCCGGAATAACTTCGTTCCTAATCTATCTAACCTGGTGAGCCCGCACATCCACCTAAGCATCCTCATCTCCGCAACCTTCATCCTCAGAACATGAGATTTCTTCACCGGCCAACACTCCGTCCCATACAGCATGGTAGGCCTAACCAAAGCTCTATAAAACTTCCCCTTGAGTTTTTGTGGCACTTTCTTATCACACAAGACTCCTGATGCAAGCCTCCACTTCGACCACCCCGCCGCTATACGGTGAGTGACATCCTCGTCTCTCCCCGTCCCCCTGGATCACCGATCCAAGGTATCTGAAACTATCCTTCTTGGCTATGGCCCGAGATCCAATCATCACGCTCCCTCCCACTTCGCTCGCTCAGCGCTAAACTTGCACTCCAGATATTTTGTCTTAGACCTGCTTAGTTTGAACCCCTTAGACTCGAGAGTTTATCTCCATACCTCTAGCCTTTCGTTAACACCGACCCTCGTCTCGTCTACCAGGACTTTGTCATCAGCAAATAGCATACACCAAGGTACATCCCCTTGAATATGCCGCGTCAAAGCATCCATTACCAAGACAAACAAGAGGGGGCTAAGCGCAGATCCTTGATGGAGCCCCATGACCACCGGGAAATGGTCTGAGTCGCCACCCACTGTCCTGACCCTGGACTTAGCTCCATCGTACATGTCCTTGATTACTCTGATGTAGGCTTCCGGCACGCTCTTAGCCTCCAGGCACCTCCATAGTACCTCCCTAGGGACCTTGTCATACGCCTTCTCTAAGTCGATAAACACCATGTGCAGGTCCTTCTTCATATCCCTGAACTGTTCCACCAATCTCCTCACAAGGTGTATAGCTTCTGTAGTGGACCGACCCGACATGAAACCGAACTGGTTCACGGAGATAGATGTCGACTCCCTCACCCCGGCCTCGATCACCCGCTCGCAGACCTTCATGGTGTGGCTTATTAATTTGATGCCCCTATAGTTGTTGCAACACAGGATATCCCCTTTGTTCTTATACAAGGGCATCACTGTACTCCACCTCCACTCCTCCGGCATCCTTTTGGACCTGAAGATCGCATTGAACAACCTGGTGAGCCACTCTACTCCTGGCTTTCCCATGCATTTCCAGAACTCCACCGGGATTTCATCTGGCCCGGTCGCTCGACCTCTACTCATCCTACGCAAAGCCCCCACGACCCCTTCCACCCTAATGCGCCGGTACCCTAAGACTCTATGACGCTCTGAGTGCCCCAGCTCCCCTAGTTCTATTTTTGGAAAGAGAATCTACAAAATTAGACTTTATACTAATATTACTGTTATAGCTGTACACAGTGAATTGGCAACGGTTGTGACTATCGTGCATTATCTACGCAAGTTTCTTTTCCTAACATGATCCATTTGTTAATCTAAATTCGAGCAATCATTACCCTTTAAGATTGAATAGATCATGACATGATTAAGAATAATACCAGTCATCAGTAAAAGAGCACAACAGACTATAGAGTACCCAGGAAAAGACAACTGACCCACATTGGTCAAAGCAAGAGTAACGATCAAAATTCTTTAAGTAAAAGCATCTAGAGGTCAGTTACCGTCAGCTAAGGAATAAACTAGTACTACCTTAACTAAAAGGTGAACAACAGAAACAAACCTCAATTCTTGAAACCACCCCCTTAGTCACAGATATTGTATCTCCTCCAAGTGGATAGCCAACCACAGTGACAGAATCCTGCAAAAGAAAAAGGACCAGCTTAATATGTAAGCTACATGCATCACATCAGATTTGGCAAGAGATTTGGGTTTTTGAATATGTCAAGATTTTTTATCCACCAAGACAAATTTAGCAACAGAGGTTCAAATTTCAAATGAGTAATGACAAGCAAAAAGGCAACAAGATTATGTTAAAGTGGTTATGAATCCAGAATTGGCTTTTATAGAAAATATTTTCCCTGGGAATAAATGTAATATTCTTTCTTTTAAGGTATAATTCCACCCAAGAAATAACTAAACATTTACTTATTTAATCAACAATTGAAGCTTACTATCAGATGTGAAGCTGCCTTACAAATATATAATTCGCATGATCATACATATCAGAGAAGAATCTCGACTCAAGGATAGGACATCTACAAACTTGATTCATCCAAGATCAGGTGTGATTGACTAATATAGTAAGCAGGCATCAATGTAGATAGGTGCTTGCAGGGTGGCTCACCCCATTTTCTTTGACACATTTAGACCAACATTAAAAATGAGAGCACATCTTCAGAGAAAAAATATACATAATTTTTTAACAAGGTAAGGTAAGGAAGAAATATACATTCAAAATAAAAATATAATATACACACATACACATGTGGAACAGCTTTTTCTAAAAGAAATTGATAAATGAGAAGTACCTGCAGACGAGGCAACCGTCCAAAACGAAGGGGCTCAGCTCCCTCCCAAAAGTCCTTGCTTTCCACGGATAGCAAAGCTATGTCACACTCTACCCCTCGGGCTAGAACCTACATGTCATACATGATGAGGATTAAGCGCCACATAACTAGGTTTTTTTTTTTTTTTTTTTTTTGGGGGGGGGGGGGGGTCTAGTGAGGAAGGGAAACAAGCTGAATCATCCCATGTACTAGCTCAGGACTAAACAAATACGAGGGGCACATTAGCCCCAGATAAAGTCACATAATAATAAACAAGGAAAGAGCCCGGAATACTTGCATAAGCGTACTGCCTCATACATAAAAAGTATAGGTCTAGGTGCATGGTTTTCTGTTACGGGTAAAGCAAAGAGGAAAAGTGGGAGAGTTGGAGAGACATAAGTACTATCTAGCTGTAATTCAGCTTCTTTTTAGTATAAGCAAGAGAAAGCAATCTAGCTGCGGAAATACCAGATCAACATTAACGCACATTGTATGATTCTTTACTCCAAGACTATAATACTTCCCAATGATTTTGTTCTAACGTATCATGTCTCACTTAGCTTCAGATATTTCAACATTCAAAATAAATCTTGTCAAAGAATAATCATCACAATCCTTTTCATTCCAATAGTATTACACCCTCCATTTCATTTTATGGGAACCTGTTCGACTGGATACGGAATTTAATGAGAAAAAAGAAAAAGAAAAAAAGACTTTAGGAACTTGTGGTATTAAACATGTCATGACATTTGAGTAGTTATAAAACCATGTCATCTATATCTATATATACTTAAAAGCCAAAGATAATGGCTTCTCATTAAGCCAAGTGTCACATCTACTAATAAACACATGTCACATTAGGACAATCATCCTAATTTATAGGAACTTTGAAAAAATCAATAACAATTTTTGTTAAATTAAGATTAGGAGGAAGATTAATTTTTATTTATAAGAAATAAACAAAAGTCAAAACATTCCTTCCAAAACCTTCACTGCTCCTCTCTATAAAAAATCGTCACTTCTCCATTTTTTTTTTGAAATTAAATACAAGGAAAACTAATTACAACAAGGAAAACTAATTACAATTTAAATTATAATTAGGATAGCAACAGTAATTTAATTTATTTTAAATAAAAAAGGAAAACTAATTACATGATAAGGATAGTAACAGTAATTTAATTTATTTTAATTAAAAAACCCAAACAATTTTAAAAAAAAAACGTCTGTTTTGTTCTTAATAAATAGTATTGAAAAAATGGTTATTAAAAAACGGTTGCCATTACTTTATTGCAATTAGGTTTAGGAAGATAGGAATTTTTTAAATAAATTAAAAAAAGTAAACGGTTCACTGTACATCAAAACCGTCAGTTTCAAAATTTCCATTGTATTTGAATTTTATAGATAGATTTTTTATAAGGTGAAATTTATCTATAATCTATTTTCTATCTATAATTAAAAGTAGAAGACAAAAGTCATTCATGAAGCCAAGTGGCAGAATCCTAAAAATATACTTGGCACTTTAAGATATTGCTCCACATTATTAGGAAGTTTAATTTGGAATTACAATTTATATTTATTAGGATTGTACAATTTTATTTTTATTAGGAATCCAGATACAACATACGGCTTACGAAAACATAGGCCTACCCTTGAAAACCGTTCACTTAAAAACCGTTCCAATTACTATTCACCTTTCTGATTTTTTTTTTAATTTCTTTAAATTATTAATTCATTTTATTTGATAATTAGCTGAAACGGCTTATTCAAAAATAGGAGTTGCCTATTATTTTTTACTTTCAATATACCCTAAATTGTCTCCGTAAAAGCACGATATCTTCAACTGTATAACCCACGATTTTGTGTACTGGGTAACAACTGCTAACAACTGCAAATATATATTTCTTCCATAGTTACATGTTCTACAATTCTAATGTTCCTTCTTCTATCAAGATTTCAAGAAAACTTACGGCTTATGCAAAAGATGGCTACTCACATTGATTTCATCAAGGATATAACAATTTCGAAGATGCAATGGAAGTTGAAAGTTTGTGTTGTCCGTTTGTGGAAAGTACCAGATTGTTTTAATCCAGGCACTATAATCTCGATCGAATTGATTCTACAAGATGAAAAAATATTTTAAATATGTTATTACCTTGCAAATTCGGTTTGCTTTTCGCAATTGTTATATAATTATAGATAGATTTGTTTTGCTCCTCGAGACTCTTCTATGAATATGTGGTTTAGTTGCATAGTAGGAAGAAATAAAATTTATTTCTTTAATTTAAACCACATGAAAATAGATAAATGGTTTAAAGAAGTTGAATAGGTAATCTGGGACCAAATAACCATTACACATCTTCATACAATGTCATGAAATTTACAGAAATAGGTATTAAAACGGATGAAAATCCATGATTGCTAATCTTTAAATTTTTTGATAAGAGAAAGAACTATACCATCATATGTTCTGTAACTTTTATGAGAAAAAAGTTATTTCTTCCAGTAATGCACGTTATACGCTATCATCCAGCCTAATTGATTATTGTAATTTCAGTTAATACCTTCACTGGTTAGCTTAGGTATTTAAGTTTTATCTGCGCATCACATGTTGATCTGCTAGCACTAGAAGAAGGGTTAATAACTAACTTAAAACAACTAACAGGGGCATATTAGTAATATCAGTATTTACCCCCGCTAACAGAGTTGATTGATAGTTTAATGGTATTTTTTTGTAGAGCGATCGGATAAGTGCTTTATTGGCAAGTCAGTTTTGCATCTTTTCAAAACACAAATTACTGAGTTTGGATTATATCATATGGCGAACTTTATCGTTTGTCATAATAAGGAGAAGTTCAACATTACTCAACGGACAACAGTGGCTGAAATAATTGATCCACTTTTCCCAATGAATATCTTTGTTTTGCGACCATATGAACAATTGATAAATAAGGTTGACGTGAACGAGATTGAATTATTTGGTAAATATAACTTTTACGTTAAATTTCTAATTATGAATTTTTCTACTATTTATTTTAACAATTTCTTTTTCTTTAGATGTCATCGGAGAAATTGTCAATTTCAGTGAGGTACAAACGCAAAACCAAGGTGGAATTTCTAGGAAGTTTATGGATATTGAACTAGAAGATGACGAGTAAGAATAAACATTCATCTACTAATTAAGGATTGATTTGATAATTACATATGCTAAAATTACATTCTTATTTCTATTTGATAGGAGGAAGAAGTTGTCTGCTACATTTTGGGGCGAGTTTGTTGATGAAATTGTACCTCATCTGCTAAGTTCTAACAACCAGCCTATTATTGTTGTTATGCAGCTCATAAAAGTCCATAAATATCACGGTACAACACAATTACTCAATTTAACATTACTTTGCGAAAGTTATTCATTATATCTTACACGAACGTTATTTTGTAGATTCATATTCTGTGCGCAATACTTGGAATGCATCAAAGCTGCGGATTAATCCAAATTTTCCTCAATCAGATGAATTTAATATATATATATATATATATTGATTTATTTATATAATATTTTACTGCTTCTATACTCAAATCAAATTTTTTGAGTATACATCTAATTGTTTTAGTCATTCATAACTACATATTACTTTCTGTTCGGGATAATAACTCCTAGAGGCTGACTCAAACCATCTCTCAATAAAGTAACTCTGTCTCAAATGAGATGGAGAAAGGCATTGTTCAAGTTATAACAATTGGCCAATTAGCGGAGTCCATGCAAGTGAGTGAACTAACTTCTGTAGTATTAATTTAACTGGTGTTTCATGTTAAAAGTTGGAAAAATGCACATCTTTATTTCTCTTATTTTATGGTTTGAAAAAGGGGTTAAGCATTTACAAACGCTAAAAGTAGAGATAGTCATGTTTAGTGTCTCACATCGGGAAGTAGATACCTATTATTATGTAATTACTATAGATAAATAGGGTTGTACAACACTTTAATCAATATAATATATTTTTCTCCCGTGCATTCTCGGATATATGAAGTGGCAAAGTTCTATTTTTGTTTATGTATTCTTTTAAAATACTAGCTAATTAGCTATGACACATAAACCTTGCAGGACATCTTTAGCTAACTAAAAAACGGTATTTTTGTACTCCAATATAAACTACAGTCCTTGACTGTAGAATACTGGGACGACAGACAGTAGTTTCCACTTCCTAAATGATTGAGCAGTAGTCTAGCAGGATTGAAATTAAGATATAGATTATGTATCCCTTAAGTGAACTATGCTAACACCATTTAAGTTATAGCTAGATAAACTGACAAGAGGCCATAAACAAATTAAAGACTAGAAGTAGTTCAAATCTTCTTTGTCAACTTTAATGGGATAGATTCCACTTTAGAACTAGCTACCCTAATTTGTAATCCCCGTAGGTATACTTCATTATTACATAGACCTCATATGATCTCAGAACCTCATGCTCCTATATGTATAATGCAGCAAGCCACTTGAAAAGAAAATTGCATAATAGATGATTCACGACGACCTTGAACGAGCTTCCATGACGAAACTACATCCTACAATATTTTTCTTTATCTATTTTTATGTGGCTTCTGGTAATGTCGTTGATAGTACGACAAACAGAAAGGGCCATTGTCAACTCAAGTTCGTTCTTCACCATTTCAATAACTTGCTTTACCCCATGTTGCCCCTTTGCAGCCAGGACATACACATATGCTCGACCAATCTAGAGGTATATTATTTTGGATTACAGGAAAGGGGAAATCTAAAGCTTAACAAACTGAAAAAGTTGAGGTAAGAACTTTCAAATAACTTTACTAGAACATCTTTTGTGCCAAGTGCTAAGGCCTTCAATATGTTTGTTCCTCGCCTCACTCCATGAAATATAACTGGAACTTTATCTTCAACAGCATGTACCACCTGAAGCCATCGGAGATTAAGAACAATTATGTGATTCGCATTGTGTTTCAAATCCATATTCTTAGATATGCAAATGTTTAGACTTGTGAATTTGAAAGAAATAGGACCAAATACTTCCATCCAAAATAGGCTATTTTATTATTTCATATGACATATATGACTCTTGCACAACTAGCTTGATATAAAAGGGCAATCACATATTAATACATGTATAAATACATTGTAGTAGGCTTCTCTGTTTTATAATAGAGGCAATCTATCTTATCTTAACAGAAGAGTGTTAAAAGTTATTTTTTGTCAGTGTGAGCAGTAAGCTTAATTTTATTGTGTGGCTTATACAAAATTTTCTCCTTACTTGAGATATCTTTGCATGAGCTTGCTATCTTTCAAAAAATACTTCTATATTTGATATAATGGTTAGACGATAGCTTGCTTTGGCATCTCATAGAGAATAAGGTTGGGGAATTATGCAGTTGCATAAGTAATTACATGTGTATCAAATATTATTATTTTCATATCAACGAAAGTAATTACCTGTGTCATTAGGTATTTAGTTTTGGTATTTTTATTTGTAAGCTGGAAGTAGGAGCGTCTTGAAATTTTTTAGAAGATGTTTTTGGGTTGAGTTTAGGTGTGCTTTCATGGATATTTGCAGATCGTTTTTCTACTGCATTTTGGAAGAATTTAAGCTGCATTATTGGCTGATTTTCAGAAGTTACGTGGGCTATTTTGAGTGATATTTTTGGGATGAGTTTTGTAGCAGATCTTATGGTTGTCTCTAAGTTTTGACTGCTCTTGCTCCAGATTATAGACTGTTTTTGAGCGATTTCGGCAGCAGGTTTCAGCTGGAATTTTTTGACTGTTTGAGGGTGATAAATTCGTGGCATTTCGAACTGTTTGCTGCTGACTTTCGCAGCTTTTTGGAGTATTTTGAGGCTGTTCTAAGGCTGTTCAATCAGAAGTTGAAGGTTAAATTTTTCACACTGTGTGCACAGGAAAAGATGGCAGAAATGGGGAACTTATTGATACTGGTGAAATTGCTTTGTCGTGATTTCGAAGAGCACAAAGAAGTAGCGGGGCTGTTGGTGAGTCTATAAGATGTTGCTACAGTTAAGAGAAGAGTTGGGAGTATCCAAGAAAGCATTGTTATGTTAGTTGTAATTTTTAATTTTTAATGGGGATGATCAAATGGCTTCATATTAAATTTTGGTTACTGATGTCATTCAATTTATCTATGCATATTACATCTTCTTTTAGAGCAATGGATCCTTTAATTTATTTCATCTACACTATTGACCATCCTTGCGAAAAAATCCATCTTTCTTGGTAGAGTTCATTACACCAAACCATTTTATGACTCCATTCAGTTGTGCAATTTTCTTTCCTTCTGTAGTATGCTTCTGCATTCAGAGTTTCAAGCCATTGCATTTTCATACTCCTGGCTCCCAAACAATAACTGAACGTCTATACAAATTCACAAACAAACTTCTTTAGTCTATAATTGATTTCTTCTCGACCAAACAACTGAAATCCAAAGTAATACACACAACAACAAGAACTTGGCAAACATAAGCACAGTTTATATCCAAGCAACTGATCCACTATGTTGCCATCATTTGGAATCTATTACAGCCAAAATGAGCAAACTATGTTCTCAATGTAGGGGGATATCTGCACTTTTCTTATGTTTGTGTTAATAACATAAGTCAATAGAAAAAAACCGTTGGTCATATAATGAATCATGAAATACTGCTTTCAACCTTCAATTTTCCATAGTGCAAAATTGTTATCATAATTCTGCAACACTAAAAGAAGTTTATGTAACATATAGAGCAAGATTTCTTACATACTAACACACTTTTGCTTAGATATGAAGAACTACTAACAACTCCTTGGATACATACAAGCAGAATCCTAACCATATCTATCAACCGCAAACCAATTTCTAAATGAAATAATAGTTGTTAAGTAGGTCGCAACCAATACAAACAAGAGGGCACAAAGATTATCAATAACAAAACACAACTGAAGCGTACAAATCACCCCACGTTATAAAATGGTTCTTAGTTAAATAGTGGTACTTTCGTTTTCTAATTAATATTTTTATGTTTAGATTTGAGTAATAATGGTAACCACATGCAAGAAGATTGGTTGCCCTTCTGTTTTTTATGTCTCAATTAAAAAAACAACCATTTTCTAAGATCTCTTATGAGGGAACCATACTACCATCTTTATATATATATATATATATATATATATATATATATATAAAAAGCCGGGCAATCAAGAGCTTATGTGGCAGACCTCACAAGCCAGGAAATTTATTTTCTAATTTTCTCAGATTTTAGCATTTTTTAGTCTTTTTCTTCCAAAACGCAGCACAAAGGTTAAAACTTTTTTCTGTTTTCATTACACTTTTAATTATAACCAATTTCAATATGCAGTTTTTAACCCCCTACATTTTCAACCCTCCACTTCACATCTCCCTTCAGAAATCCTCCCCACTTACCCACTATAACCATTTCCCCACTATACTAATCACATGATATTATAAAAGAACATAATAAGGGAGGTGTTAAAACAAAAAAAAAATTAGAGAACAATGAAAAATACAGGAGAGCCCGACAATATTAAGTAAAAACAATATTCTGCAAAATCAAGATAGCCTCAAGTTTGTAAATTTTCTCCCGATAACAACGGTATGAAATTTAATCCACTATTTGCAGATTTGCGATTTACATAATTGTTGGTTAGTTAGGATTGAGGTTTTGTCTTTCTCAAAATTGAAAAGAATATAACAGTATAAAAGCCTCTCTGGAATGATCATGTGAAAATGTTTTTCATCCACAGACGAATAACTAGCTATTCTACAATATGTAATAATGTCAATAACACCAGAAACGTTGTTATCATTTAACAATAGAAGTTTCTCATATCAGTGGTCCATATATATGATATTAAGCCAAGGAAGCATGTAGTTTGTAGTGAAAATAAGGTAGTTTATTATTCTTATCCGAAGAAGATTGCGGTTCCTAGAAGAACGCCTCTAAGGAAGGTCCACTGCATCCAAGTCATTCCGCTATTTTTTTCCTCCTCAAAGAGATTTCTTTATATATTCAATTATAGGAAAAGGAAAAATATGCAATATTAACAAAAATACTCTAAAAAGCTAAGAGATTAAGTTTATCTAGGGAGGGAATTTGTATTTTTAGGGATATGATGGGCTCCTTCAAAGTCTATAACAAGGTAAGAGAACCATTTTGATCCAAGTCTTGTGATGGCCATCTTCCGTGGCATATATTGTAGGATTTAATGCATGCTTTCTTTGGAGGAAGAAGCAAGAGGGATTAAAGCACTAAATATTATTGATACTTTACACTCTATGTATATAACGGTAATAACACCAAGTGTTTATAATAAATTATTAAATACAATATATGTGATTACACATACACTTCTGTTACTTAGTCATCATTATAATGCATACATAACTAAATCACATAATTATAGTAAGTTAAGTTAAATTTGAATCTCATTACACATAATACAAGATCTTACGACAATTTAGACTAGATAAAATAATTTATCCTACCTTACTTGCCTTATTATAAACTTTCGTCGATCAAATGGTTTAAATTTTACGATTGATCAAGTTATAAAAATATGAGGTGGTTAAGCAAGTAAGTTAATAATTTATTATATTTTTTTCTCTGTATTTTCCGCGCATCGCGCGGGTACTATACTAGTTAAAGGTAAAATGGAAAGTTTAAAGTTAATTATTCTGAAAATATAGAAAGGGAACATTCCCTTTAGAACAGATTAAAAAAAAAATAGTTTCACATAAACTGTACAGAGGGAGTACCTTCCAGGAGACATCATCTAATGATTGGTCTCAAACTGTTTTCTGTTTCCATATAAGAGCCCGAGATGACTCCGTTATTCGTCTTACAAGAATAAAACAATAAAGCATATTTGTGTAGGTATTTAAAACTTATCATGGAAAGCATACCTTTGCAACATATTTTGTGTCATCACCCCTTTTCTTCACTTTGACCTGCCACCAAATATTAATTTTGATTAAGCTAAAAGCCGCATTTGACAGGCAGATGGAGTAGCACAATGTAATTGACTCATTGGGTGATAGAAGACCACCTAAACAGCAGGGGTTCAACAATAGTGAACACTGACTACAACACTAGCCACTTTGTATATACTTGAGGAGAGAGTGCCATAAAAGTAGGTACCTGTGTATCATGTTCAACGCAATGCGCATTGGTTAAGAGCTTTCCGTCACCAATCATGAAAGCACTGAACAAATCAAACTAAAGTCAGACTTCTAGGCTATCCCACCATACAAAGGTCAGCCTACTAGATATAGCAGACAATATCACAGAATAACGCATCGCAGAACTACTGTTCATAGGAAATTTGCCATTTCCCACAATTTACTAAGAGAGAAAGGAGAAAGAGCGTGCCTCCCAGTACTTGTATATTGTCTTTGTTTCTGCCAAGGAAGGGAATAATCTGGAGCAGTATGTGTACAGTAAACCTTGACACAAACAAAATGGAAATGGGAATGTGAGTAAACATTATTGAATTGTCATGGAATCCATATAAAAGTCATTCATAAGTGCACTTGAGATATGTTGAAAGCAATCACATGATGGGCCTATTGAGGCTCCAGAAGTAACTGAGTGAGATAGAATATCTATCGAGGTGTACACCATTCTAAGTGCTGCATAAGTATATTAAGTACATTTTTATTATCTTCGAACTGGAAGAACCAAACCATTAGAGAATAATTTTGTGTCTAACAACGACAACAACACACTTTATAAATGCCCAATGACACAACTGTTTAGAGATACACGAGGTTATTTCACAGATTTCCCTTTCTAAGCAAGCTAAGGATAAGATGAGGTACTGATGTTGATAGTTTCCCGGGGGATCCCCTTTTACTAATTTCATAATGCAAATGATCTTCACCTTCACCTTTAGATTTGAAGATGAGGCATTCAAACAAATTTGCATAATTAGAACATGGCCATATATATTAACACATATTCACCTTCACAACAGCATTAAGAAAAGCTGCATCTTGGATGCTACTGGTTTCTACCTGGAAAAGAAAAACAACTTAGGTGCAGTGGTGTAGAACACTTGAAACATCTTTTGGAACATAATAAAGATAAAGAACTTGACAGCACGTCAGCACCAAAGTAGTATAATTTGAGTACAAGTAAGTGGGATAAAATAGATAAGGGGATGGTGGGATAAAAAAGTATATTTGGGAAGAACATAGAAGTATCAGAGTTAAATTACATCCTCTCCGAGATAACATCCCTATATCTTAGAAAAAAAAGAATCTCAAGAACATAGTTGCTGTCCTGAAGTGCAGCAAAAATAAAGAATAGAAAGCCAAAAGCAGTAAGTTGAAAACGCGGCAACAGATGGAGTGTTTTGGCTGCAGGACATCGTCTTCAACTTGGGGGAAAAACACACACACACACATGCACGTATACATATATGAAATTGAAAACTTTTACAGATATATATTTGTATGAAGGCACGTATTACAACAAAAGAGCAGATGGTACAGGGGAACTTCTAAAGTCATAGATCCACCTCAGCGTGGCACTCATTATGCAAAATTAATGTGTGCATAACAGCATCATATGATAAAAACTATAAAAGGACAAAAGAGAATGTGAAAAAGTGCAAGCCCTTTCGTGTTATTACCCAACCACCACCACCACCACCCAAAAACCCCAACCCCACAAACACACAGAGTTGCACGACTAACACCCATCTTCCCTTGTTCTGTATATTTCTCAAGAGCAAGAAAGAAGCCAATCACCTGGACAAAATGGAGAGAAGAAGTTGACTTTCTTACCTGCTGCTCCTTTGAGTCTAACAGAACTCCCTTCCCTTTTCTCTGCAGACCAAATGATTTAATTGATGTCAGTTGAGATCGTCCTGCTTCATTCGTACTGCTCCTGCCATCTGCATTCGCAAAAGGCCCTTCATTTTTTGATCTCCGTGGAAACTTCTGTTTACCAGCTTCTTTCTGAATTCATGGCTTTGCTTGTTTAATAGAAGTATTACTGATAAACAACAAGGAAATACTTTTTCCCTAAATTGGAACAAAGTAACATGACTAGCTCCGATGAGCAGAACTATGAGAACAGCCAGCGAAGATCATAGTGATTCAAATTGAATCAAACAAGTAAAAATAATTTTCAAATAAGGACCAAAAGAGGGGGAAAAAGTAGTTTCTTTGCAAGAGATTATATTTTAAGCTTGCATTGCATGTCTCCTTCACAAAATCCTTCATTCAATCTCTCTCATCAAGTAAAAAAACCAGTAAACATTAAAAATCATGATTTAACTTGCCTCAACCCCATTTTCAGTTGCACTCCAAATCGCTTTTTGATAATATAAAGCATGCAAGAGGTTAAAAGTGTATTCTTCATCTTTTTCCATATCAATACAAACATGACTAAGCATAATACATTTTTGACACTGCAAAATTCATGTAACCTTCTCATACACCCAATTCGTCATTTCTTATCTAATTTCGGGAACTAACATACAGAACGACTCAATATTAAAGTCCCACTCTTTCACAATGTTATATATATGTGTGAGTGTGTGAGTGAGTGAGTGCATATTATTTCACAGCACCAACTACGAATGTTTTCTTATTAGTTGGACTACAGCATATTGACCAGCATGAAACAAAGAAGAATTTATAAAGCAACTAACACATGAGAACTCAACTACTCCCTCCGTTTCAATTTATGTGAACCTATTTCCTTTTTGGTCCGTGTCAAAAAGAATGACTACTTTCCTTATTTGGAAACAATTTACCTTTATGCAATGATTTATAGCCACACAAAATATATGTGCCTCATTTTACACCACAAGATCAAAAGTCTTCTCTCTTTTCTTAAACTTCGTGCCCAGTCAAATGGGTTCACATAAATTGAAACGGAGGGAGTATAATATATACACCAAAAGCCAGGGGCGGAGCTAGAAGTCCAGCTACAGGTTCGGCTTAACCCAATAGCTTCGCTCAAATAGAGTATTTATGTTATGAAATTTATTAAATATGTACAAATATTAAGCTTAGAACCCAGTTATTAGCCCTTGAAATCGCCGTTCTAACATTTTGAACTCATAAGGTTGAAATCTTGGCTTTGCCTCTGCCAAAAGCGGGTCCAAAAGCTCAATAACATCACAATTCACGATCCATTCAGCTCTATGCAGGGAAATTTTATTAAAATACCAAATAAATTATCTTTTAAGACAATACAATGCACAGTATAATAAAGATAAAGTAAAACAGAACCTAATCCAATGGTGATTTAGTATTAAAAAAATAGCAGAGACAGTGATGTTAATTTACCTCGGATGATTTCTTCAGAACATTTTTGTTGTGGTTTTGATTTTGAGTTGAAGCTTTAGGAAGGAAGAAAGAAGAAGGTCTAAGGGAAGTTGAAAAGAGACGGTGAGATGAGAGAGAGCATCGTGAAGTGCCGCCGCCGGTGGAGGTGAGCACCGTGAACCAGGTATTTGCGGTTGTGACAGCCATTTTTTATTTTTTTTGGTTGATTAATGCAGCAAATGAAACTATAGTTAACTGAAAAAGGATACTGGACTTTTTTCCTTATCCTGGCCCCTGCTCTATGCCGTACATAATAAAACAAATTTTTACCAATATATTTGCCTTCATCTCTAAGCTTTATGTAATTATATTTCAGCATATCATATTATCATTTTTGTATTATAATTTAATTTAGTGTCTTAATTAATGATTTAGTTATATTAGACATTAATTTAGGAGTGAATATTCTCCCAATTTAATATTATCCGCTTCTCTCTCCTACCAACACCCATACCCCACGTTTTACTCTTTTCCCCCCACAACCCTCCCCACGTTTTCAGTATCTTACACACGATTTCTTAGCTATTCTGAACAAAACCACCGAGGATTACAGCTTCTTTTTCTATTAATTTCTGAATATTTTGGTTGCAAAGTAACTTCTTCACAAATTATGAAGAACATAAACACTCCCAAAAAGTTGTCTCCAAAATCAAATACCTCATATACCGTCTTTTCATTTGGGTGTTTTAACACCTAAATCAACACTAAAATCTGTAAAATCTACACATGCAAGTGTAGATAGTAGTAAAATTTCATCTCCTAGACAAATGCGTGCGGAGATGAGAACCAAGCTAGTGCACGATTTTGATGTTGTTGGTGTTTCTAAACAATCCGCGAAGCAACTCAAACGTAAGGGGAAAGAGAAGTGTGAAGATGATGATTTTGTTGAAGAAGCCCCTAAAATGCCATTGTTGAAAAAATCGAAGGTCTCTCCTGGTTCATCTTTAGCAAAAAAGAAGAAAGCCTCAAAAAAGTGCAAAAGTTAGCTAAGAAAAATACCCATATTCTGAAGGTTAACATTATTATTTTTCATTTACAGTTATTTTAATTTAATTTTCGTTGAAAAAATTAATGATTCAAGTGTTTTGTGTTAATTATAGAGTTTAAATAAATTTGTGGATTAGTGTCTCAAATTTGTATTTAAAATGTACTTTTTATATAGTTATTTGTAGTTAAAATGTAGTTACAGGCTAACAGAGTCCATAAAAGACTAACACAATCCACCTTTAAATGTAGTTATATATAGTTATTTATAGTTAAAATGTAGTTATATATAGTTATTTGTAATTAAAATGTAGTTAGAGGCTAACACAAAAATTGTATTTAAAATATAGTTATATATAGTTATTTGTAGTTAAAATATAGTTACAGGCTAATAGAGTCCATAAAAGACTAACACAATCCATCTTAAAATGTAGTTATACATAGTTATTTGTAGTTAAAATGTAGTTACAAGATAACATAGTTCATAATAGACTAACACAATCCATCTTAAAATGTAGTTATATATAGATATAGGTGTTGGTTGTTTGTAAAGTTACATTTTGTATCTATTATGTAGTTATATATAAATTGCTTCTTCTTTTTAATGCAATATACTAATGTTAAATAATTTATTTTTTTGTGCAGAATGGACATTACTTTGCACCACATAATATCGATTATGGTGTGCTTAGGTTTCACACTTTGTGTGATCCTAGTATTATAGGCCAAATAAAATCTTTACTATCTCCTAATGTTTTAAATATGTTTAAAAATACTTGCTTTGGTTACCTTTTTTCTCTTCCTTTGGTTTGCATGCAAAACCAAGCAATTCATCTTCTGATGAAGTATGAATTGGCCAAGTCTAATCAATCATTTTTTTCAGTCCTCTTGAAGGGACAAAAATTGAATTTTGGATTGAGGGAATTTGGTTTGATTACTGGTTTAAATTGTGTGAGTTCATTTTCTGATTATGGCTACACATCCACTTATGTTAGCCATTTAATGAGCACATATTTTCCAACGAAACAAAGGGTTGAGAAGTGGCACTTGAAAAATATTGTAAAAAATAAAGCTTGGGAAAATGATGATGATGCATTCAAGTTGTGCATCCTTTATTTGTTAGAATTTTTCATTTGTCCTTATGAAAAAGAGCATGTGTCTTTTATAGACCAGTTTAGATTTTATTTGGTAGAGTCGGGTAATTTTGAGTCATACCCATGGGGTATTAAGTCATCCAATCAAGTGATTGAATCTGTGCGACATCGTCTAAATCCCCATGCCCATTCTTACCTCATTCGTGGATTCTCATTAGCCTTACAAGTTTGGCTTTATGAGTGTTGCTCATTTGTAAGCTCCGAGCTTGCCGTGAGGTGTTCTGACTCAATACCCCGAATATTAAGATGGTCTTCTAGTAAGGGCCAGATTTGGCTAACATCATTTGAGGAGAAGATGATAAAATCTGAATGGGTTAAGGTAATATTTTTATTTTTTGGTTTTTACTACATTTAACTTCATTATAAATTCATTATAACTACGAATTAATTTTGTTTCTGTAACTAACTCTTTTTTCCAACATTCAGTTCTCAAGCATGGTTGAAGTTGGCCAAGAGATTGCAGTGCTTACCCTTCCACATAAGATTCAGGATGAAGATGAGCATGGTGCTGAATCATCAGAGGTTCCAATTGTTGGTACTGCAAAATTTGAACTCAGAAATAAAGAGGTTAAAGATTACAACGAGTCTATGACCAGCAAACTGAGGAAACTTGAAAAGGACATTGAAAAGGTAAGATAGTTAACTCTACCTACAATTTTGATACAATTAATCTACAATTATATAATTATATATTGAGCCCTTTTAGTATTGCACACATTTAAGTTAAGATGTAGTATAAATGTGGTATTTTGAATAAAATTTTCAGCTAACTTTATTTTAATCATTAGGTTGATGGAAAAATAAATGACTTTAAGAAGGCTGTATTTGTTGAACTCTCAAGCCTTCGAGAGCTCATAGATTAGTCCGTGAAGAGTATTATGAAATTCAAATTAGGTGGTATTGAAGTGCATGCAAGCACTTCCAATGTTGGACCACATGTTGACATATCTCCTGAAGTTCAAGAAGCAACTGGACAAGTTAAAGCAGGTACCAAAATCAGACTTTCATTATTGTATTATAATTTTACTTAACTACAAATTCCTACATATATGTTCAATATAACTATTTTAAATAACTACAAAAACAAACTGAAGTTTCAGCAGAACATCTTCAAAAATGTGCTGAAGAAGAACAAGTATTTGAAGATATGCCCGAGGTACAACAACCAGGTATAATTTCATAAGTGCATTAAATTTACATTTATTCCCACTAATTATTTAATAATACATATGTCTACATTTATCTACAAATGCTGAATTATCTCCTGCAGGTGTTCCAACAGTTGTTGAGAGATATTCAGTTTTTAATGAAGGACTTGATGCAGAAAAAGCAGGTATAGTATTTACATATACTTTTTAATAAATAAGGTTGGTTATACAATGTTTCATTGATGTTTAGTATTTTAAATTTTTATGCAGTAGAGATTGTAGATAATATTGTCCGGTCCCCAATTCACGGTGTGACTGTAGATGCTCCGACAGAAAATATTCTTGAAAGTGAAGATGGAGAGCATGTGAATGAATTTGTTCCTGCAGTTTCAAGCATTGACAAGAAGGGAGTCACATTGGATGACTTTGATATCCCTGAAAATCTAACACAGTTGGTTATGTATTGTGAGCCAATACAATAAGAAACTACCCACATTCATAATATAAGAACCAGGCTTCGTGGGAAACATGCATGATCCCCATTCACACCTCTCTATAGTTCCGGAGGAAGCAGCTCTGTTGAATGTAAATATTTCTACCTCAAGCATCCCTTCACGACTGTTATAGGTGAAGATATAGATGTTGATTTGATAGAGAGGTTCGCCACCTGGTTATACCTTCGTACTGATAAAGCATCTAAGAGGTGAGATTGAGTATCTTTGTACACTTTCATATTTAAATTGCTAAACTTTAAATATTTAATTTAATCTAATATTTTTTCTTTTAATTCTATATTCATATGTTATTTCACGAGGAAGGAATACTTTTCCAAAAAGGATAACCAAATCAAACCTTGGTTGTGAAAAGGTGGATAAGAAGGAGTGGTTTTATGCATTTGCTCACCCAGGACAACTTCTCAATAACACAGTCAATATGTATACTATATATATAGATAACTATATTTTTGTAGTGTAATTGTAGTTATAATGTAGTCTATATATATAGATAACCATATTTTTGTAGTTATATTGTAGGGAAAATGTAGTTCAAATAATAACTAATTGTTTCCAGCAGTTATAATTTAAGATGTGGATATTTTTTGTATAATTGTAAATTTTTTGTAGATTATTCTGTTTTTCTTCAAATTTTGCAGCACCTTGATGTTATTATGTATTATTTAAGAAAAAGAGGCAAATATGGCCCCAACAACAACTCAAGATTCACAACAACCGATTGCTTGTTCAAGACTAAGATTGAACAAACTTATGATAAGTTCATTAATTCTCCACCTGAACTTAAGTATTCGGTTGTCAAACCATATGATGATGTTGCGGAATATATTCTTGGTTATAGGATTCTTGCCAATGTTGCTTGGGATGTAGTTGATTATGTCATCATGCCTGTCAATATAGTGGAGAATTTTCACTGGTTGTTGGTTGTTTTCAACATATCGGACAGGCAACTGTATGTTTATGATTCAATGGTATCTTCACACCATCATAAGTCTGTTGAATCAACTGCTGATAAGTTCTCAACCATTATCCCTTTGTATTTGTCTTGCACTGGTTTCTATGGAAAACGCAAAGACATCGACTTCAAGACAACAAAGGCATACATTGAGAAATCTATCACAGACCCTCTTACCATACAGTGGATGATTATGGAAATTCCACAACAAAAAGAAGGATCACTGTAAAACAACTATCCTTTATTTCTATATGTTTAAATATTTTTTTATAAGAAATGGGTTAAATTATTATATTTTATTTATTTTATGCAGTGATTGTGGTGTGTTTGTGGCTGCATTTGCGGAGTATGTTAGCCTCGAAGATTTGGCAATCCCAAAAGAAGACCTTTCTGATATCGACCAACACCGTAGACGCTATGGAGCTCTACTTTGGGACTATGCAACTAAGAAGCAAGAAGATGGGTCGATTAGTGAAAGCGAGGTCACAAGAAGGCTAGCAAGGAGGAAGGGTGCACCTGCAAAGAATAAGAGGACTAGAGTAATTAGAAGAAAGAGATAGAGTATTTTGTTGTAGTTAAAGTGTAATTTTGACTGTTTAATTGTAGTTGTCTATAATTTTGTAGTTGAAGTTGACTAAACTGTAGGAAATATGCCATTTTGGTTGTTTACAGTAGTTTATATTGACTAATCTGTAATACATATTACATTTTAGTTGTTTACAATACTTTATATGTTTAAAGTTGACTACTTTGATTTCATTTTATAATACTTACCTACAATTTATCTTCATACATTTTTTATGAATTACATTATAGTTAATTGTAATTTATAGTTCCAGTTAAACTACAATGTTTTATACTCTTTAGTAGAAGATGTTTGTATATTAAATGTATAAAAAAAAATATAACTTTTATAGGTGACCAAACATTTTACTTTAAGTTATATATGTAAAGAAAAATTATAGTTAAAATGTATTTATATATAGTTATTTGTCGTTAAACTGTAGTTACATGCTAACAGAGTCCATAAAAGACTAACACCAAAATGGTATTTAAAATGTAGTTATATATAGTTATTTGTAGTTAAAATGTAGTTACAGGCTAACAGAGTCAACAAAAGACTAACACAAACCATCTTAAAATGTAGTTATATATAGTTATTTGTAGTTAAAATGTAATTACAGTCTAACATAGTCCATAAAAGACTAACACAATCCATCTTAAAATATATTTATATATTTATTTTTTTAGTTAAAATGTAGATACATGCTAACTGAGTCCATGAAAGGCTAATCATCTTAAAAAAGTTAAACTGTTACACAATTGTAGTTAAAATGTATATACATGCTAACAGAGTCCATGAAAGGCTAATCATCTTTAAAAAGTTAAACTGTTACACAACAAATTTCTGAAATACTGAACTCACTACTATTTATTTCGAAAAACTATTCCAGTACATAACGATCAGTTTTTTTGGCGCATTCTTGCAAGTTCTTTTGTTATTCCCTTCACATCCACAGTTTCCACATGACACCTTGTATTTCTGTGTCTTTATTTCATTAAATGTTTTATATCTTTCCTTCTGAGGTCTGCCTGGCTGCCTTTTATCCCTCGCCGGTGGCTTTACTACCTCATCCAAATATATTGTGGCATATCCCATTTGCTTTCATCAGGAAGAAGATTTACTGGCATTTCATATGTAAGCAAAAGGCTTTTCCTTGTGTAATAACGAGAGCAATAGTTTTCGAATGTTTCCTTCCTATGCCTTAATGCTGCCAAAGCATGTGCACATGGAAGTTCATCGAGTTGAAACTGTCGACAGCTACATTTCTTGTTTTGTAAACACACAATGTACCGCTTCACACCATCTATCACACTATGTAAATGATCTGTTGAAGCCCTCACCTAAATTTTAATTAAAATAGCAAAAATATTATATCAATTATTAATAAAGATTATAAAAAGCTTACCTACAAAACAGTTACAAATACACTTATACCTATATATATAATCTACATTTACCCACAATCTAACTACAATTAATCTATAATTGTTTAAACAGTATTTTTAAAAAACATTTGTCCAACAAAACAAACAGGTCTTACCCTTAGTTTATGAGATAATGTACTGTTATCCTCCAATTCTTTGTTGAATTTGTACCCAAGGTATGTGAAAGTACCCTTTACCTTTAATAACTTCTCTTCCGTCCAACGTTCAAGAAGCGTCCTCATATACTCTAATAGATCAAATATTGACAGCTCTCGTGCATCCTTTGTTACAGCATTCAACGACTCCGCAACATTTGATGTCATAGTAAAAGTTCTATTCACCGTTGCATGTACTCTTGACCATCTATGATATCCAATATCATATAGGTAAGATTTCACATGCGGGTCTACCTCTTCAATTTTCAACATCAATTCATTAAATTCATCTAGTGTGTATGCCCGTGCTGTAGCAAAGTACAATTCTTGTAATTGTAGATGTCCCTTCTTGAATTTGGATTTTATATTTGTCCAAATATGCCATATGCAAGAGTAGTGTGGCATGCCCGGATATATAATTGATGTTGCCTTCATTATACTCTCATTCCTATCTGAAACAACACACATTGAAGGACTTTCACCATATGCCTCCTTGAATTGCTCAAGAACCATTTCCAAGACACGTCGTTTTCAGAATCAACCATAGCATAGGCCAAGGGCAAGATAGTACCTACATTTTTGTTTCAAAGAATATTAGTTTGCACATCTGAATATGTATATTAAAAAAATATATTAAATTTATTTATAATATTTTATACAAACTACAAAATAATTACAAAATACCTACAATTAACTACATTTTGAATACTAAATATAAAACAACTACAATTTTTGTACACATGTAACTTGCTGCATCCATGGTGCTTGCTGTCAGCATAATTCCCCTGTATGCTGACTTTAAGAATGTTCCATCAACAACTACAACTGGCCTACAATGTTTCCAACCACTTATTGATGTACAAAGAGCAATAAATACATATAAGAAATTTCACACCTCCTTTTGGCGCCCCCCCCCAGAGAGTATGTGCAATGGAGTTTTTTCCAATTTAAAGTGACAATATTCGAAACGAGATTATTTCATTTATTTCAGAGTCGCCACTTGGAATAAATTATGGTGTCCCAAGTCACCATTTCATTTAAATCCCGAATCGAGGAAATTTCGACTTTCCAAATGAAGTCTACGAACCAGAAATTCTAAGTAAGGAATTCTGTTGACCCGGGGAAGGTGTTAGGCACCCCCGAATCCCGTGGTTCTAGCACGGTCGTTTCAACTATTATAAATGGCTAAAAATATCTGATTTTTCTATATAAGTTCCAATTTATGTGCATTTTATTAATATTCCACTTTAGTTTTCTTTTCCATTCAAAAGGCTATGCTTTCTAACCAAGAATTAATACAGCACAAAATAAAGCAAAGGCTAGAATAAAGCTAATGAAAGGGATGAGGAGGACAAGATAATTTAGCACAATTACTATTAGTTTATGACCCATTAGGAAAGCATAAAGCTTTAATTTTATTTATTAATAACTTATGCACTCTTATAAGGATCTTGTTTCATCAAGATGGATTAGAGTATAATACTCTTATTTAACTTTAATTACATCCTAGGTTTTCCAAATTATTCTTTGTACACTCTTTAGTTTTTGTCTGTGCTAATGTTACTTTTATCCTTTTAACTTCCTTTTGAAAATTGACGTATTTTACGGTTGCTGCAAATTTCACACGCTTATAAACCACAAACTTTCAGATTTGTTTTCTTTCTATCATTAAAAAAAGATTGCATTTCGGATACAATGATCGGTTCTCTGCATAAAAACACTAAATTACCTGCTAAATTCAATAGATGACCCTTCATATCTCTCTCTTTCTAAATATTCACCTATATTGAGTTTGAACATATTCATTTAAAGACATTAATATTAAAAGCAATACTACTTTACTAGCAGTAGAGGTGAACATAGAGCCTGTCCAAATTTCACCGAACTAAGGACTGCAACTATTTATCCAGCAAAATATTCTACAGAAGGAGACTTTTACCAGAAAATCCTAAACACCTCTCCGCTCTTTTACTATCAAACAGTTGATTGACCTTATTACAACAAACAGTTGATTAAGCAAATGACCCAATGTCTTAATGTGACGACCCGGCCCGTCGTCACGGGAATTACCACCCCGTTATGTTGTAATTATATAATTTATGCTAATTTATATGTGTTTGGAGAGTTAGAAGCAAATCGGTGAGAATTAAAATAGAAATGAGGTCATAAATCTCTTTACGAGAAGAATAGGTTGGAAAAGTCAACCGAATATTGACCGATGAGTTAGACAGCTCGGAATGGAAATTTGAAGATTCGACTAGTTTCGGGGGATCATTTATGACTTAGGAGAGCAATCGTAATCGAATTCGGAGGTCCGGTGTAGTTTTAGTCTTGAATTGGCTAAGGTCGAATTTTGGCGAAATCCGAATGGTAGGTGAGATTTTGATCCGGTGGTCGAGATGGAATTCCGACAATTCTGTAGCTTCGTTATGTGATTTTGGATATGTCTACAAAATTTCAGGTCATTCGGACGTGGTTTGGTTGGGTTTTTGATTAAATGTGTGTTTTGGAAGTTTTAGAAGAACTTAGGCTTGAATTCGATGTAATTTGATGGTCTTGGCGTTGTTTGATGCATGTCGGTGATTGGAACAAGTTTGTATGATGTTTTAAGAGGTGTTGGTATTTTTGGTTGAGGTCCCGGGGGCCTCGGGGTGATTTCAGATGGTTAACGGGAACTTTTGAAGTTGGAAAACTTCATAATAGGCGAAGATGTAAATGAGTGTGCACAAGACCTCACTTTAAACGATCATATCTCCCATTATATAAAGAATTATGCGACCCACAACCTATCAAATTAAAGTCCTTTGAGTCTAGTTTCCAATGCAACAAACCGTGCGTCATTTGGAGGTATATACAGAAAGTTATGACCTTTTTACTGGGCATGTGTCAGTAGCGCGGCCTTAGCGCGGGAGCGCTAGTAGCCCGCGCTAATGGGTTCTTTTCTGCCTCAACTCGCGCTAATTAGCGCGGGCGCGCTAGTAGCAGGCCCTAAATATTCATAAGGACGGGAAATGACAGAACTTGAGTCATTTCTCAAGCCTAGGGCTTCCCCAACACCCCCAATTCGACCAAGGCACTCAATTGCACTCCTAAGGTAAGCTTTTAAGTGTGTTTTCATGGTGATTTCTCTTCTCAATCACTAGTTACAACATGATTTTGGTTGGATTTCATAGGATTTCTTCAAAATCTCAAGAACACCCCAAAGTTGTCTTTCAAGATTTGATCTACAAGAGGTAATCCTACACCTTAAACTTACACATATGATGTTATTATGGGAATATGAGTATGAATCAAGTATTACAATTTATAGTATGGTTGTTGGAAGCCATAAATCCCCAATTTAAATACATGAATATGGTAGGGATTTAAATGTGTATATTTGTTGGAATTTTGTTGGTGTGGGTGTGAATGGTTGATCACACACATGATGTTAGGAGTATAAATTGCTAAAGAATGATAGGAAGATGAATTGTTGGTTAATGGTGATAGTTGGAGGAACCAATGCTATAGGTAAGAGGTGTAAATATTTATGCCTACAAGATGTTTGATAATAGGCCTAGATGGCACAAGTTATGGGATTTATGACTAATATTGGCCATATTGAATGTGGTATTGTAGATTGAAGTTACATAACTGTATTGGATCATTGTAGTATCATTAAGGGGCGAATTTCATATATGTACGGCTAAAACCCCATCTTTTAGAAATTGAACTTCATCGATGTTTGTATGAATTTGGATAGATTGGAGGCGCGAGGAGGCCGGTTGAGGAGCAAAGGCGTCGCGGACTAGAATTCTCACCGGTTCGAGATTCGGCGTCCGAGGTGATTGAATTGCAAGGCAAGCGCAAGGCGGACTAAGGCTTCTACCGGCTAGAGGTGAGTAGTTTGTAGTAAACAATGTACTTAGGGTTTGAAACCCCGTACTAGCACTTCACGGTGCTATGTTGAGATGAGACACACGTCTTGAGACGAGTGTGGTGACATTGTGATTGGGGACTTGGACTTGGTCCTTCCCGGCTAATAGAAT
>JASVEL010009780.1:0-17238 GCA_032618575.1 Nicotiana noctiflora
TCAACTGATGCAACTCCGAAGAGAACAGTTGTTAGGTGGAGGTGGTATGTTCAACCATGGTTTGATTCTTCTTGTTTCTTACAACGGGATTGCCCAATAAGCTTAGAAGTTTTGGCCAGAGTTGTTCACACGCACACTCGAAACGCAAACCAAGGTGGAGATTGAAAATGTTGGTTTATGTTTTAGTCAACAATGGCATGCTGAAAATGTTGGTTTAGATTTAGTCAACAATGGCATGCCAATTGGAAGAGTTGGTGGAAAGAGTTGGCATGAATGCTAGGAGGAAGCTTCCTCCTTTGATGTCACCCATGACATCAAGAGGAGGTAGTTTGATGTCACCAATGACATCAAGAGGAGGTCCTTACCCCTATAAATAGATGCACTCTTTCATTTGTATAAACCATCCCAAAAACAATACAATATATTGTTGTGAGTAGAGAGTTAAGAGAGAAATTCTCTTAAGTGTAATTGGGAAATCTCCCCTTCCTTTGTAAATAATAGTAAGGCAATTGTTCTCTGGTGGACGTAGGATTATTTTGATCCGAACCACGTTAAATCTTGTGTTCTTTCTTTTACGTTTCCGCTAACACATATACATAATCATTGTATATGTTTTGTATATTTGGGCTACCGCCTGTAAAGGTCAAAATTTAAAAAAAAAAGAAAAGCCTTGTTTTTTTCGTGCTCATTTATTAATTTGCGAATTACTATGGGCAGCTCTACAGCAGAATCAACTTTTTAAATTCTTGATGTACAGAGAATGGGAGGCCAACTCTTAACTTAGAACGCCAGCTGGATCATGATGGGCATCCTCTTGCTATAACAGCTGCAGATGCGGTCACTGCAAGTGGATCACCTTGGAATTGGAGAGAGACGCCTGGAAATGGTTGGTCTTCAAGGAAACATCTCTTTTCCACTTCAAAAAATGAAGAAAACATTCCACCTCCCTAGTAAATGATTGAATTTAGAATTTCAAATAAACTAGGTACTGAAATGCCATTTTAGAGGTGCATTTATCCAATGCTCCAATTGTCCTTTTGTGGGGGGTGCATTCTGCCCAATTCCTGCATTCTCTTCAATTGTTCAGGTTTGCAGCAGACGGAGTATTACTGTAATAGCATCCACCTCATAACCTGATGTTGAATACTTTTATACCAACCATCTACCATTTCCGCTTGCTTTAGTTAAGCATTACCATGACTGTTCAATTGATATTTTTGAAACATAGAGTTCCAATTGTGACCTTTCCATGACAGTCCTATACTTTCGGAAGTTGATTTTGTATTCCCAAGCTCTTTTCCGATTATTCTATTCTTTTCCAGGTGATCAAAGTAACTCAGCGGAAGGTAGGGTCATTTCTGTCAAGTGGGGTGATTACACAAAAAGAATAGGTATCGATGGCACTGCAGAGGCCATCAAGCAAGCCATTAAATCTGCTTTTAGGTTAAGGACAGAGCGTGCATTTTGGTTAGAAGATGAACAGAATATTGTTCGAGCACTTGACAGGGATATGCCACTAGGGAGCTACACCTTGCATGTTGATGAAGGTAATACCATGCCACTACAAATTTATTAGTATTGCCCTGCATTATATTGTACCTGGCATTTTCAGAAGTTGACTAGACATAAGACAAATGCTGTTGATAGGGACGGCAAGAGGACGAGCCGGCAAGGGACCCATGCCTCATTTCCACTCCTTGTCGGTTTAGTAATTGACGGTGGGACCTATTAGTGTAATGAATGACTCGGCTGCCAAATAACTTCATAGAACAATAGTGAACTGTTTCTATGATTTATTATGTGTATGAGTGAAAATATGCTTTAATATGCATACACATAATGTATACATACTCAAGGCGTGGATGGCTTGTCCTCATCAACTGCTCTATCTTTGGTACGGGCTCCCTGATCTAAGTCTGTTATAACCTCCTGAAAAGCAGGTTGAACTGGACGTAGAAAGATAAAGGGGATAAAGTGGGGCATTGTCTCAAAATATTAGAAGTATGATAGATATAACTGTTGGCCTTGGTATTCAGCGTAATACCGTCTTAACTCAATAAATTTATGTAAAAGTTACTTCATTTGTCCTGTTAGCTCTTACATAATGTAGATTAAGCAGTTTACGTATCTCAAGTCCATTTAGATATTTCTTCACAATGACGGTCGGAAGAGTCTAGTATAACTAGTAAAGTTGATGTCATGTGACCAGGAGGTCACCGATTCTAGCCATGGAAATAGCCTTTTGCAGAAATGCAGGGTGAGACTGCGTACCCTTGTGGTACGGCCCTTCTCCTGGCCCCACGCATGACATGAGCTTAGTGCATCGGGCTGCTTTTTTCACAATGAGGTGTCCCATTTTTCTGACCCTCTCCACCAAAAAGAAAAAAGAGAGCCTGATTTTTTCCTTGCTTACAGGTCTGACAATAAAAGTTTGCATGTATGAGGAGGCAGATCACTTGCCAGTGCACACCGAGGATAAAACATTCTACACTACGAATGATTTTCGTGACTTCTTGTCCCACAGAGGCTGGACATGTTTAAGAGAGTACAATGGGTATCGGCATGTAGATATGTTGGATGAGCTTTGCCCTGGTGCAGTCTACCGAGGTGTCAATTGACGATAATAGGGGATACCTTGTCCATCCACGGCTCGTTGGGTGGACTGCATTAGTCAACTTTATAAGTAGCATGATGTCGATGTCATCAGGGTTTGTTGATAATGCTGTTCTGGAAGTGTAAATGGTTCAATGGTAACCTGATATAGTGATATTGTAATGAGCAACTAAAATGTACAAGTCAGTGAACATGAAACCTTGTACATATTATTGTCTCCGAATGGTGAAACCTTTATCTTTCATGCTGTTATCTGGAATTCATTTTCATTAGATCTCCCATTGGCCTAAGCCTTTAGACTAGAGTCATCTAGTATTTGTGCCGATGGGACATAGCAGATATCCGAAAGAATAGTCAAGGTAGCGCAAGTAGGCTTGAACACCATATATATATATATGGTTGGGGGGGGGGGGTTTAATAGTCATTTTTATGGGTAGAAAACAAAATAAAACATGCTACAGTAAGTGTAATGAAAACAAAGTGGTTTGAGACAATCTATCCTAGGTGCTTTTCTACCAATGGTCAGTTATACGTAATTGACAAGCACAATGTATTTTATATGTTAAACTACCAAATTCCTGGCGAAAATATATACGTCTAACGTGTTAGGGCTAGCTTGATACGAGGGATAAGGGATAATTAAATCCAGGATTAAATTTGAGATGAGTTTATCCACGTTTGGTTAGGATAAAATTGTGGTATAACTAATTATGAGATTAGTTATTCCGGGGTTGTAGTATTTTTTTATCCCCATAGGAAGATGGGATAACTAATAACAAAATAACTAGTCTCAAGATAATTAATCCGTTTTTCCTACCAAACAACCCCTTAGTGTTTTAAGTTTAACCGTGCCACTCTTTCTAGATATACATGCTAAGTTATACCGATACACTAGATTCTTTTTCTTATACTATTCCTCTTTACATAGAAAATTAGAGAATACAAAAATGGTTGATTTTTGCTTATAGATTTGAGTATACACTCGTGATAAAGTATAGAGTTAAATAGTAGTAGTATAAAATAGTGTCATTGGCCATAAGAATGAAGTGATGTGACTGTTCATGTAAAAAATATGGCATTCGTAATTTGAAAAAAGTGCAGCGGATTTCTAAGACTTGCTAACAAAGAACAAATAGAAAATAAAATAGTGTCGAAGCAAAGATCCCAAAAAGCTGCCACCCCAAAAAAAGAAAAGATAAAAGACCATTCTTAATGTAATGAATGGTCAAACTCCAGAAATTTCAACATTATCAGTCACCAGAAATTTATATTTTGTAAAATTCAACATTATCAGTCACCAGAAATTTCGTTGAGGTGTTTCATCCACATCATATGTCAGAAAATTTCTCGTTTTAATGGTAGTTAGTTTTACGAAAAAAAAATGATTAACAAAGAAGATAAAGCAAATGTGACTAACGACAACATATAGTAACTTATAGGGTATCTAAACATCCGAGGATCCGTGGCGCAATGGTAGCGCGTCTGACTCCAGATCAGAAGGTTGCGTGTTCGATTCACGTCGGGTTCAAATTCCCCGAAATCATTCGGATCCATCTATTTTTTTTTAACAGTCTCCCGCTATAATTTTTATCATTTTAGAACTTTTTGACATGCAAGAGAGAAAGAGATATCTGTTACTTTAATAAGCATTACAAGATAATAAGCAATTTTCAATTACTTTAATTTTTATAATAGTATTTGTTAGAAATAAGTTTGGGGAGAAAGATTAATTTTATGGTTTATTTATAAATAAGATTTATTCGTCCCTATACAATATTTCAAACTTATTTATCAAAAATTGTCTTAGATTTATAGTTTACCGGTTATAACCATAGTTTCTTCACAATTCATATACAATTCCTTTAAATAGTCTCCTTCCAGCTGTGTTTTTCTCCGGATAATAAGCAATTTCCAATTACTTTGTAACCAAATCTTTGCGATTCCCGGTGGTCGGTGACGATACAGTTTCAGGAACAACATTAGCTGAGGATGCTAAGAAACTGGACGAATCCGCTTGGAAACAGAGGTCGTTAACTAATACATTTTTTTCAGATTGAAGGAAAGATTAAAAGACAGATTTATTAACCACGAAGAAAAAAAGGTGAAGAGTAAAAGGCATTGCCTAAATTTACAACCCATTTATTTAAGCTGAAGAAATTTTACTTCTCACCCCAATGATCTTAAATTGCTGATAACTAATACATCCCACAACAGACTTTGCAGAATAAAATTAAATTACCTTAGAGCTCTTTATAGTCATCTGGCTCTGCAAATTTAAAAATCTAAAAGTTGATTTATCAACAAAGAACAAAGAACAAAGAACAAAGGTAAAATTAAGAAGCATTGACCCTTTTTATTTTATTATGACTTACTTTGGTCATTTCTAAACACGTATAGAAAGACGTCGAATCTCACCTCCAATGGTAGTCATGTTCACCGCTTAATTGAACAGGCAATTTCTCTCTCTCTCTCTCTCTCTCTCTCTCTCTCTATATATATATATTCATCCCAAAAAGAATGATGTAGTGAATTTCAAGAGTTTATTATTTGACTGCGATATTTTTACATGCCTTTTAAATATTTTTGTCACGATCCCAATCCCGGTCGTGATAGCGCCCAACACAACAGCTAGGCAAACCCGACCATTTACACTCTCATCCCGAGCATGAAGCTCAAACCAAGTACTTGAATATTATTGTCAACAACAAAGTTAAATGCTTAACTAATAGATATAAGCTAAACTGTATAATCTCCTAAAGACCAGGGGTCACGAGTCTAGAGCTTCTAAACAAAACTGGATAACAATATATGAACGAAATACTCAAGTCTGAAAAATATATATATACAAATAAAACTGGAATAAGAAGAGTAGCCAGGTCCTCCTAACGTCAAGCAGCTACCTCAACAACTCTGATAACTTTGGAAACAAGACTGCTCAGCTAAACCTCCGGTGTACCTAAATCTGCACATAAAGGTGCAGGGAGTAGGGGTGAGTACTAAGTACTGAGTGAATAAAACGCATATAGAATAGCTGAGAGTAAGAAATCCACAAAATGCCATAGAGTAAAGCTATGTCTAACAGTCTCATACCTACTATGAACTAACCGCAACAGCAGGTCACAGATAACACAAGTGATTAACAATGCATGAATGTAATGCAATGCACATGACTACTACGGCGCATACCCCGATCCGTTAAACATCGACGACGCTCACTGGGGGTGTGTACAGACTCCGGAGGGGCTCCTTCAGCCCAAGCGCAATATTCATATCATCCGCTGCGACGTGTAACCCGATCCGTACTCAGTCCACAACATGCATATGAGTTACACAACAGTTCAATTTATTTATTTCCAATTTCCAATTCATTAACAAGGAAAAAATACTTTAGTTAATTTAATTTTACAAGAACATGTGACTTAGCATTTCATAATAGTGATTTCAACACAGGACTAAGATCAATGATTTTACAAATCATGCTATCACAAAGATATCTATCCCCTAAGGATACTACAGGTCGGCACAAGGCCCCAAACATGGCATAAAGCCCAGATATATTTAATACAGGGTGCGTTTCAGTCGTCAATATAGTATTATTCTTGTTCGGGGTGGACCAAGTCACAATCCCCAGTCATAACCAATCCCGCACCTGCCATGGGATGCGAGTCATGCCTTAAATAGCATCACAATGTGATAAGCCGGGGTTTCAAACCCTCATGCCATCATATATACCAACTACTCACCTCTAACCGGCCGTAAACTCGTCCGCAATGCTTTTTTCTTCCGTATCGACCTCTCGTGTGTCGAATCTAGTCAAAACCACAGCAAATACATAAATATGGGTCAAAGAAACATAACTCAATCAAAAATATTCGAAAAGTACAAAAAATGACAAAGTTGGTAAAACTCGAGCCCCAGACCCACTTCACGAAAAATTTTGAAAAATCATATCAACGGATTCCTTGTCTCACCACGAGTCCGTACATATAAAATTCATCAAAATCGGAGTCTGTTTGACCCCTCAAATTCCAACTTTAGACCTTCTTAGGTTGCAAGCCCTAACCTCCATTTTTACCTCTTAAATCCTTGGTTTTTCAGTGTTTAATCTATGTTTTAACATTATAACAACATAATTCGAGTCTAAGAACTCTTACCCGATGAAATCCCATGAATTCTCTCTTAAAATATAGCCTCAGAAACTTCTTCCCGTTTCAAATTAGAAACAAACTCGATCTGCTTATTATAGGTTTACTATTCACGCGTTTTACTGCTCCCAATTGATTCCTTGTGAAATTCTAATGAATTTAGGCTTTTGAATCACTCAATTTGACCTTATAATAAAAGCGATATGTAGGTTTTAAGATTAGCAAATAGTGCATGTTTTTAATACACTGTCAGGGACAATTTCGTCATTAACCTGAAAATCTGGGCAACCTTATTAAAATGGCCATAAAATCCTCATACAATGCCCAAATTCCATGATTCTTTTTGCTATGGGTACTTAATTACGATACGGATCTAATGCTTTACTCAAAACAGTAATCGGAGCTCATTTTTTTTAATATGGTACTCCTTTATGTCCAAATATACGACGTTGAAACATCAAATAAGAGCGTGATTACAATTCGAAACACATCCGAGGTCCCCGGGACCTCAATCAAAGACAACAACATATCCTAAAAAATCATCCAAACTTGTTCCAATCATCCAAATACACCTAACAACACTGAAATCATCAATTCACATCGGATTCAAGCCTAAGTTCTTCAAAAACTTTCGAAACACGCATTCGATCAAAAAACCAACCAAACAACGTCCGAAGACCTGAAATTTTTCACAAACATCACTAATCACATATCGAAGCTATAGCAACTCTCGGAATTCCATTTTGACCCTCGGATCAAAATAGCAGCTACCATCCGGAATTCACCAAAATCCAACCTTAGCCAATTCAAGCCCTATTCTACACCGGACTTTCAAATTCAATTCTGGTTGCTCTCCTAAGTCATAAATCATCCCCCAAAATTAGTCGAATCATCATAAATCCATTCCGAGTCTTCTAACTCATAAGTCAACATTCGGTTGACTTTTCCAAACTAACCTTCTTAGAAAGAGACCAATTGCCTCATTTCTAACCAAACTCTATCCGAATTACTTCAAATTCTCCAAACACATATAATGATACATATAGAAGCATAAAACGGGGAAAACAGGACAGTAACTCACGTAACGACGGATCGGGTCGTTACATCCTCCCCAACTTAAACAAACGCTATGACATTTCTTCCTATATATCAATACCCTTTTTAAAAAAAAAAAATAAGAAAAGGAGGAGGAGGAGGAAAGGTTTACCTCTGTATTTGTGTTGTTGCATTAATGAATTCACATTTACTATTTTGGAAATCATAACCAAAGCTATATACCATTTTTGCTATTATTAGGAGTTACTTTTTATTTGGTCAAAAAGTAAGGGACACTAAATCTCTTCTCATTTTCTTTGTCTACTAGTTATATTATTTTACTCGTGTGGATACATAGTCTAACTGAATAAAATTTGAACAAGAATGATGTGTGTGGTTTAGTAGAAACTATTCGCTAGGACTTTCTTCGTTGAAGATATGTATTCTTGCCAAGATATTATGTTAAAATCTTGATATCATGTATTAGCCACTTGCAAAAAATATATTTTTTGTTTCATCGTCCTACTCTCACCTTGAAAGCATTTCCTTAGGATTTTTTATTTAATTAACTTGTTATCATTTAACGTAAGAGTGTGATTGATAAATCAAAATTTAATTTGATTAAAAGAAAAGTTTGTACCTAATAACTCTCAAAATCTGTTAGCATAAGCTTGACTGTAGAATTATTTGCCTATTGTAAGGCCATGGTTTGATTTACCCTTGTTGCTTTTTGCTTCCAAGTTTATCTTAGATTTTTGCTTCTAATTCTTTATCTTTATTTCTTTCTTTGCATATATACTTTGGAGCAAATGAAGTCCTAATTTGAAACTCTTACAATAGAGTCTCAAAAGAAAACCTCACACTCATACCCAAGCATGGAGTCAACATAACACATTTTTTAGAATGTCCCGGATCGCAAGAAAACAAGCCAAACGCTTGGGGACGCCTATGGCGTCTTTCATTTTTCCTTTTTCTTATCACTTGCTTAATTTCTTTATAATTGTTGATTTATTTGGAATTTGTCTTATATTAGATTTGGTAGCTAAATCTTATTTTGTTTAGTGGCATTTACTCTAGTTAAGAATAAATCGCCAATTTTATTTACATAAATCTTAAGGGCTTTAAAACCAACAATTTGAAATAATGACTTTATTTTTATTATTAAATTCCTCAATAATGGGAGATTTTCATAATTACCTATGAATTCTGAAAATATTTCATAATCTACAACTTATAATATAATAACATATTCTACAACAAATATATAAAACTTATACTCTAAAAAAGGTAATTTTCCTAATAAATGGGAATTCCGTTCTGAAACATATCCCATAATTAGCTCATAAAAATTCTTTAACGATTGATTATTACTATAAATATATTATATTACCATTATAACGCTATCTCATACACACTACATCCTCGTAAAAATAGGGATTCTATAAAAGTATGTTCCATAATTTCGGATGAAAGCTTTTTTCCATTCTTTCATCCTTTCATCATCATATATATATATATATATATATATTATATATATTATATATAAGGATAATAATAGTATGCAATATATATAATAATATAGGTATATATATTATATATTACTATACAATATACAAATATTAATGAACACTTTGCAATAATAAAGTGTATATAATAAATAAGTATATCCTACAAATTACATAATATTGTGGAAAGAAGACAAGTTGGGTGATAAGAATAATTCCAACAATTAGACTAGCGAAGAAATTTCAGAATTTGACGTAGGAGGGGCTTGTGACATATATATCCGGTGAGAGAGAAAATATGGTAATTTTAAATTTAATTTAATGATATGCTTTAATTGGTATTTCCTATTTTTAAGGTTCTATAAATGAGTTTTAAGAGAGAGATATTAGGGATAAAAATTAAATATAATTTAATTAATTTAATTAAAAATGTACGATTTTAAAATAAGTTGTATTATATGTAATTTTCAAGAATTGGTTGTAAGTTATTTAAATAAGTCTTTAAGATGTTGCATTCTATGTAAATTGAAAATACTTAGCATTCTTTGTTAGTATTTATCCATAAAAGCTTGCTTCTTTCTTACAATGTTCAAGTCTATTTAAAAAAATTCAAAAAATGGCCTTTGTAGCATTTTCTTTTAATTTTTAATTTTTTTATTTTGCATATCAAACTCAAGTTTTACTCATTTAGTAATATTTTAGTATATAAAAAATTAGTCACATGTTTACTTTCTAACTATAGTATCTCCGCTTCAGCTTAGCTGTAGTTACAATTTTCTCTTGGTTTAACGAGCACTGAATACTTTGTTACCGGTAACTATTCCTTTCGTCTTCTTATTTTGTTTAGGAATTTTACCACGCACATTCGTGTTTTTATTTTTTTATTTTTGGTTCATCTTGTTCTCTCATCTATCAGAGCAATTCTCTGCTTCTTCTTGTTTGTGTTTGAAAGAATTTATTTGTGCATTGACTTCTCTCTCTCCAGCGACTTCCCCCGTAAGTCCACCCACTTCTCTCTCTCTTCCGACTCTCTCTCTTGTCCCCCCCACCCCCCACCCCTTTCCCCTTTTTTGTGTGTGATTTGCAGGTACTAGAGGCGGCGGACGAGGCGAGCTTTTGGCATTTGGAAGCGAGGAGCAAAGCTACATCGGCCAAAACGAGTAGGTTTGGCGGTAGTTGACCCGGGCGCATCAAAGCTTACTTTCAGGTTTTTCCACCGGGAGTTGGTACCTCCCGATCTCTTGTTTATTCTGTACATCTTTTTACGTATTTTAACTAGCATCTTGTGTGTGGTTTACTCTATCGTTATCTAGCAAGCATCCTTTTGCGTAATTCTATTAAAGTTAGTCTCTTTTACCGTAGTCTGTTGGAGGGATAGTGGCCGCGGCGGAGGATGGTACTGTAAGGTCATGTCCTCGGGGGGTGGGGGAGGAGGTGAGTAGGGGGGCATGGAGCGGTCCTGTTGTTAAGGCTTCACATTTTTGGGCCCAAAACTAGCCCATGTCGAACAAACTGATCAGGCTACGTTGGAATTTACTAAACTAAAGCGATTCAAATTAAGTTGGCAAAGATTCTCCGGAAGAGGAGGGTCAACATAGCATGTGTGCAGGAAACTAGGTGGAAAGGGACGAAGGCGAGGGATGCAGATGAGTTTAAGTTGTGGTACTTCGGGGTTGAGAGGGGTAAGAATGGAGTAGGTATCTTGGTAGATAGGAATCTTAGGGAGTCCGTGGTTGAGGTTAAGCGAGTGGATGATAGGTTAATGTCTATTAAACTGGTTATTGGCGGTAGTGTTCTCAATGTCATTAGCGCTTACGCGCCGCATGCAGGCCTAGCTGAGGAGGTTAAAAGGCGTTTTTGGGAGGGCTTGGATGAGTTGGTGAGTAGTATTCCCCAATATGAGAAGTTAGTTATTGGAGGGGACTTTAATGGTCATATTGGGGCGGAGGCTGGTGGTTACGGTGAGGTGCATGGCGGCTTTGGCTTTGGGGTTAGGAACGGAGGGGGCACTTCGCTGCTTGATTTCGCTAGGGCTTCGGAGCTTTTGATCGCGAACTCGTCATTTCAGAAGAGGGAGGAGCATTTGGTTACTTTCAAAAGTTCCACGGCGAGGACTCGGATTGATTACCTCCTCCTCAGAAGGAGCGATAGAGGGTTGTGCAAGGATTGCAAGGTTATTCCGGGAGAGTCCCTTTCAACTCTTCATAGACTCCTAGTGATGGATGTAGGTCTCCGGGTGAAGAGGAAGAGGAGGGGTTCTCGGGGCCGACCGCGGATTAGATGGGGAACTTTGACTAAGGAGAAAGCCCAGGAGCTGGAGAGGAAGCTAGTTGATGGGGGAGCTTGGAGTAGCTCTGGGGAAGCGGACGCAATGTGGTCAGTGACGGCGAACTTGGTTAGGGAGGCTGCGCGAGATGTGCTTGGGGTAGCCAAGGGCTATTCAGGCAGGCACCAAGGTGACTGGTGGTGGAATGAGGTAGTCCAAGGAAAAGTGGAGGCGAAGAAGGCGGCGTTTGCTAAGTTGTCAGGGAGCTCAAGCGAAGAAGAAAGGAGAGCGAACAAGGAGAACTAAAAGGTGGCGAGGAAGGAAGCGAAACTAGCGGTCAAGGAAGCTAAAAATACAGCGTTTGGGCGCATGTACGAGGAATTGGGGGAGAAAGGCGGGGACAGAAAGTTATTCAGGTTGGCTAAGGTGAGGGAGAGGAAGGCGCGGGATCTAGACCAAGTTAGGTGCATCAAGGACGAGGATGGTAGGGTTCTGACGGGGGAGTCGCAAGTCAAGCGGAGATGGCAGGAATACTTTCGAGACCTGCTTAACGAAGAGGGGGATCGAGTCTTAGAGCTAGTGGAGCTGGGGCATTCAGAGTGTCCTAGAGACCTCGGGCACTGCAGGCGCATTAAGGAGGAGGAGGTCTCGAGGGCGTTGCGTAGGATGAGTAGGGGTCGAGCGACTGGGCCAGACGAAATTTCCGGTGGAGTTTTGGAAATGCATGGGTAGGTCAGGAGTGGAGTGGTTGTCGAGGTTGTTCAATGTGATCTTTAGGACCAAGAGGATGCCGGAGGAGTGGAGATGGAGTACAGTGGTTCCCTTGTACAAAAACAAAGGGGATATCCAGTGTTGCAACAACTATAGGGGTATCAAATTAATAAGTCACACCATGAAGGTCTGGGAGAGGGTGATCGAGGCGAGGGTGAGGGAGATGTCATCTATATCCGTGAACCAGTTTGGTTTCATGCCGGGTCGCTCTACTACAGAAGCTATCCACCTTGTGAGGAGGGTGGTGGAACTGTTCAGGGATAAGAGGAAGGACCTGCATATGGTGTTTATCGACTTGGAGAAGGCGTACGATAAGGTCCCTAGAGAGGTTATGTGGAGATGCTTGGAGGCGAAGAGCGTGCCAGAAGCCTACATCAGAGTGATCAAAGACATGTATGATGGAGCCAAGACTAGGGTTAGGACGGTGGGTGGCGACTCGGACCATTTTCCGGTGGTTATGGGGCTACATCAAGGATCTGCGCTAAGCCCTCTCTTATTTGCCTTGGTAATGGATGCTCTAACTCGCCATATTCAAGGGGATGTGCCATGGTGTATGCTCTTTGCTTACGACATAGTCATGATAGACGAGACGAGGGCTGGTGTTAATGCGAGGTTGGAGGTCTGGAGACAGACCCTCGAGTCTAAGGGTTTTAAACTAAGCAGGTCTAAGAGAATATCTAGAGTGCAAGTTTAGCGCCGAGTCGAGCGAAGTAGGCTGGGACGTGAAGCTGGGATCTCAGGTCATAGCCAAGAGGGACAGTTTCAGATATCTTGGATGAGTGATTCAAGGGGACGGAGAGATTGACGGGGATGTCACTCACCGTATAGGAGCGGGGTGGTTGAAGTGGAGGCTCGCATCGGGAGTCTTGTGTGACAAGAAAGTTCCACAGAAACTCAAGGGGAAGTTTTATAGAGCGGTGGTTAGACCTGCCATGTTGTATGGGGTGGAGTGCTGGCCTGTGAAGAACTCTCATGTCCAGAGAATGAGAGTTGCGGAGATGAGGATGCTCAGGTGGATGTGCGGGCTCACCGGATTAGATAAGATTAAGAATGAAGTTATTCGGGAGAAGGTGGGGGTGGCCCCAGTGGATGAGAAGATGCGAGAAGCGAGACTCAGGTGGTTTGGGCATGTGCGGAGGAGAAGCCCCGATGCACCGGTGAGGAGTTGTGAGCGACTGACGGTGGTTGGCGCGAGTCGAGGCAGAGGGAGGCCTAAGAGGTATTGGGGTGAGGTGATTAGGCAGGATATGGCTAGAATGGGGATTTCCGAGGACATGACCCTTGATAGGAAAGTTTGGAGGTCTAGTATTAGGGTTGTAGGGTAGGGCCTTCTAGAATTCTTAGTACTTATGTTAGGGGCTGAGTGGGGTTTGGTAGCGATCTCTATAGTTAATTAATGTATTGTGTTGTGCCTCTTATGGTAGTAACCGATTGGTATTATTGCATGTCATTCTACTTTTGGTTTTATGTTTAGATAATTATTTATTTGATTTATCCCGGATTTACTAACATTGTTTTGTTTTGTTTTGTTTTGTTTGTTGATTTTCTCTCTCTTTTTCTGAGTCGAGGGTCGGCCGGAAACAGCCTCTCTACCCTTTCGGGTAGGGGTAAGGCCTGTGTACGTATTACCCTCCCCAGACCCCACTTTGTGGGAACATACTGGGTAGTTGTTGTTGTTGTTTACTTTCTAACTATGTATAAAAATACTATCTTTTTCTATTTATATAAGTGTCACACCTCCTTTTTACCGCACAAAGCGTAACGTAAATGTAATGTGCCACTGTTTAATACTACACCCCGAGAAGGGATATAATAATAATCAGTGAAGGAGTTTTTCCACTTAAAGGACGGTCGGAACGGGATAAATTTATTTAATTTTTCCAGAGTCGCCACTTGGGAAAATATTGGTGTCCCAAGTCACCGGTTAATCCCGAATCTGAGGAAATTGACTCTGTATTACAGTCTGCGAAACTAGAAACCCGGATAAGGAATTCTGTTAAACCGGGAGAAGGTGTTAGGCACTCCCGCATTCCGTGGTTTTAGCACGGTCGCTCAATTGCAATTTTTGTTTCTATCTGATTCTTTTATATATTTTTAACTATGTGCTTTTAATGCTCCGCTCTTATTTTTAGAAGAATTGCGACGTCACGAAAACACATTTCGAGTCACACCGCAACCAGTACGCCTGTGACTTTAATGTATTTCAGTTTCGCCGAGAGTAAGATTTGGGTCACATAAATGCGCACCCGTGTTTAGGAAAGTAATTTGCTTACAAATCGCGCCTAAAGAGTCTATCGTCCTTATTAACTTCGGGAAAAAGACCGTGAAATTCACTAAATGGTCTTTCCAAGGCTAAGTTTTCATAACAACTGATTAGAGGGCCCCGCGATTGTGTATTTGCGTTTGGCGAGGCTCGTCTCATTATTATTAAGGCCAATCCTAAGATGAACTATATTCTCTACTTGTTTTGTCTCTAACAACAAAGAAAAATGTTAATTGTTTATCATTACCTACTAGTTTTATATTTTTTTTTATCATTTGGGCCATTCAATAGAGCCTTGACTCAAAATTAACCGCCAGAAGACAATTTCCTTTTTACTTTGCTCTTAAATTACTTAAATTTCAATTTGTATTCAAATTAGTTAAGCTAATTAGTTACCCGAAAAATTTGTTTTATTTAAGAAAAGAATATTGAACATGCTTCAGATTTTAATCCAATCTAACTGATAATCAGTTTTCGTGTAAATGATCTAGATCATAGTAGATATACGCGAACTAAAGTGTACTGATAATCTAATAGCAACGAAGTGATATATCAATCGTCCAGATTCCTTTTTTAAACAAACTATAGGTAAAATGGGATTTACATGCTTATCTTTACAATTAACTACTTGAACATTGAACACGATACTACTAATTCATAACTTTCGATCAAGCTACCATCATTATGCCTCTATTTACTTTTACACTGGATGTTAGTTATTATACACTCTTAACCTGAACAAATTAACACCACTAACATAACTTAATTTTTTTTTTAACATGTATTTCACTGATTCACCTACCCATTACATAGTATGTTTCCAGTAGACCACTTCTACTGTGACAGATTATGGAAATATGAAGTTCACATAGTTACAATCCATACAGTCTATTACATGTTCGGGTTCTCCTTAATGAGAATACATGTATCTAACTAAATTTCGATATGGATTAAAAGGACATGATAATCAATAAGCTAAGCTTTATTTCTTCAATTCATGTTTACAGCTTCAGGCAGTAGTGAAGTACCTGGAAATCAGCAAAGTAAGAGAATGGAGATCAGCTAAATCGATCAAGCGAAGTAACAGCAGGTCAACAGCAACAAGTACCACAACAACGACCCAACTAGTAGAACACTCAGCAACAATCAGCAGTAGATCAATGACTCAGCCAGCACAACAACAAACCAAACAGACCCAAAGCAGTAATCTAAAGCACAATACTCAACAAATACACCACAGTCAACTTCAGCAACCCAGTGGCCAAGGACTTCAACCAAACAGTGACAAACAGCTTTAACCAAACAGAACAAACGACCCCCAGAATCTATGTAAAGAAATCTCTGTGAACTTAAAACCAGTCCAATGAAACAGTGATCAAGGGTCCAATGGCAAACCAAGAAGAATCCAAACTCCCACTGTCTAATTTCTAAGGTTTCTGTATATGTGAATGGCTATCTGTTTTTCAATTATCTCCAAAAAATCCAGTCCTAAGACTCTATGTATCTCCCTATTTTTCTAGGTATCAATGCCTATCCCCAATGTTCTCCAGATATCTCTCCTGTGTGTGTGTCTAAGGTCTTTTTTTTTCTGTTTTCTATCTCTTTCGTGTGTATGAATATCTCTGTCTATCTCTATTCGAATCTCTCCTGTGTGTATTCAAAAATCCTCTATTTTAACCAAAACAGACCACTTAAGATGCCTCAGACCACTAGAAAAAACCTAGCCCATCATTCTTTTCTGCCCAGCCCATTATCCCCTCTGTTTTCCCACTTAAACTTGTCTAAACATGGGTTTTTATGTTTAAAATTCTCTAATTGCAGAGCCTGGTGGGATGCCCTGCTGTAACAGCAGGCTCCACTAGTTTAATTCATGGGCAAGACAATTTTTAAATCCTACAATGTTAGTTCTAATTAACTAATATTAACTACACTCTATTAATCCCTAATTTATGATTAACCAACGAATGCAACCATAATTCCATAGTGATTCCAATAAAACATTAGTCTACAGTGATTCAACTAAGACCTCAGTCAGTAACAAAGGAATCATTGCTCTGCTGTTTCTAACAAACAGACCTACGAGAGTACATCGACGACATTCGATTAACTACAACACATAATCATGGATAACAAATTAATTAGCAAAACAGTGATTCTAGAATCTCGGCCAAAATGAAAACCAAGTGTTCGACGACGCTAATCGACGCGAGTTCGTATCCTATAACTAACATATTCAAACAAGCGATACAGAAAAGCAATTGACCAAACAAAGAGGTCTTGGAGAAGAAATGACAAATATGGACGGCCAGTAGGAATGAAAGAAAAATCAAACGAATTGAACTAAACAAATATACAAACAACAAATATCTAATTGAAATAGATAAGAAAATGGGAGGTTACCTCGAAAGAAATCGAAATCAAATAGAGACCGGGCCTTTTGAACTTGGACTCGAATTCGGAGTCTAACGGACTTTTAATTGAGATGTTTTCAGATGAAAACATCCCAATTAAATTCTGCTAGACTTCAATTTCCCTCGAATTTAAATGAAGAACCCAATTTTGAAATCTAGGGTTCTTATGGCCGCTTTGGGGTTTTTGGGTTTCCGGTCGGATTCGAACAAAACCAAGGGCGGTTTGGGT
>JASVEL010009781.1:0-64695 GCA_032618575.1 Nicotiana noctiflora
AGTGAAAATAGTAAAGAGTGAGCACATTATCCGTCTGCGACATTTGTCTTGAGGATTTTTTAGTTAAAAAAGATAAGACATAAAAGAAGTTAGCTTTCTGGTGTATGGACCAATCAATTGTGACAAAATAAAATAATTAATTTAGAGAATTTGAGTTGAAATTATAGAGTAAACTCTTGAAAATCATGAAAAAAGACAATATATAAAAGAAGAAAAATAAATTGATGAGAAGGTAAATATAATATTATTTAAGTTAGTGAGAAAAATTTATCGAATGAACTCATTCAAATATTAAAAATTACTGTATTAAAATTTAAAATGTTTTATTAATTACCCTTGTCAGCCACTAAGGCCACCACCATTTTTTCCTATCACCCACGTTAAGTAGTGCACGTCTATTTAACTGATATTCGTAATAACTGCTTACCTATGATTACTAAACACAAAGATTTGTTAATTCCTTCTAAAGTTGTCATTATCATACCACATTCTAAAAAAACTTTTCTCTCTCGGCATTTTCCTCTTCATCCTGAGCTCTTAATTAATTACCAATTAACTTCTGATTATGGCTTTCTTATGTTCTCGTAACATGCTCTTCTCAATTTTAATGATGATTTCTCTTCATCAAGTCGTGTATGTCTCCTCCTTGGAATTTCAAGTTGGTGACACAACTGGTTGGGCAGTTCCTCCCTCAAATGACACCAATTTTTACAACAATTGGGCTTCCAATATGAGGTTCAAACACGGCGACACCATTCGTAAGTACTGTTTAACTCACAACTAATTTCATGTAATTAAATAGCAGCAAAGGATTTAAGTTATTAATTAGGTTTAAGTTTTGTACTCTGAACAGTAAATAAATTTCATTATGCATCAGGTTAAATTAACCTATAATAACATGTCGCTCCTCATATATACAAGTCCAAGATAGTAACTTGAAATATTGTTAGTATAACTTCTTTATAATGTCAGTATCTGTGAAATTCTCTACGTATATGCTTACAAAAACTTCTTTTTTTGTTTTTACAGAATCACTACTTTTTAATTGCTTTTAACATGTTATTTGCCTTCTTTCTATGTTACCAATTAGACAGTTAGTTGTAGTTGAACTTTACGTAACCTATGATAGAACAAATATTTTACACCATAAGTATAAATCTCCGTCTCAAATTATCGTCGTGTTTCTCTTTTACACGCCTCTTAAGAAACATTAATTAGGAGGGATTAATTAGGCTATTTTATATTTATTATATTTATGTGTTATCTCCATCTTCAAGAACAATTAATACCACAACAATAACAACAACTACCAAGTAAAACCCCACAAAGTGATGTCTGGAGAGACTAATGTGGACGCAGACTTTATCCCTACCCTGATAGGGCAGAAAGGTTGTTTCCGATAGACCCTCGGCTCAGAAAGACCTTCAAGAACAATTCATACGAAAGGTAAAGGAAAAAAAATAATTAATTTTGTGTTTTGAACTTCTAAAAGGATAAATAATTTAAAACAACTATTTTTAGTACCACATCTCATAACATGAGACGGGGGCACGTCTGATAACATGAGGGGGGGGGGGAGGGGGAGTAAAGATTTACCTCATATATAGAAGTTGTATAAATATGTACAATTCATGAAGTAGCATAGTACTGAAGTGTTGGAATTCAGGTTTCAAGTACAAGAAGGACTCAGTAATGGAGGTGACAGAGAATGAATACAAGAAATGCAACTCAACACGCCCCCATTTCTTTTCCAACAATGGAAACACGATGTTCACATTGGATCGTTCAGGCTATTTTTATTTCGTGAGCGGAGCAGCAGGACATTGTGAGAGAGGAGAGCGTATGATCGTTAGGGTTCTGGTACAGGATGTAATCAATGATTATTCTGCAGCATCGGCAACCACATTGGCACTCTTTCAACAACTTTATGCTCTTCCCCTTATGGTCTTTCTTGTTTCACTTATCTACTAGCTACATCTTTAGTTTAATCAATTTGTTGCTGATTTCTAGCTCTAGTTTATGTTGGACTGCTGTTTTAGTACATTGATGTTCATTTGCATAGACATACTTTGTTGAAATGTTTATTTCTTATTTACTCTAGATATATATATATATATATTTCTCATCTGTTTCATTTTATATGATATTATTTCCTTTTTAACCAATTAAAAAAGAATGACACGTCTCCATTTTAAACAGTTACCGGCTTACATTTTAGGCTCTAAAATTATCCGTCCACAACTGAAATTTCAGAAACTTGTAATTTATTAGAGAACCTGTTTACACATTCCTCCCCTCTTTTTTCATTTTCCTTCTATTTTTTGGGGAAGGTTTTCCGTATTCAAAATTGCAATAAGCTATCAAGAAAAGCTAAAAATAGCATACATAATTAATTTTCGTATCAAAGCTTTCTGGAGAAATATGTTACAATACTCTTGTGACTTAGAACTTAGAAACACAAAAAACTTAGCAGTAAAAAAAGGCAGTTTGGTGCACTAAGCTCTCATTATGTGCGGGTTCGGGGAAGGGCCGGACCGCAAGGGTCTTTTGTACACAGTCTTACCCTGCATTTCTGCGACAAGTTATTTTTACAACCCGAATTTGTAACCTCCTGGTCACATGGCAACAACTTGATGAGTTACGCCAAGACTCCCCTTCTCAAAAAACTTATCAGTAGTGCCAAAATTTAGTTCCGGGGTGCTGGAAGCCTGGAGCTATAGGGATTTAGTAACAGGAAAAGATTGAAAACAATTTGGCTATTACATTGGGATCTTGACCAATTCTGAAACAGATAAACAAACACGAGTTGACATTCAGAAAAATAAAATAAAAAATTGAGCAAGATATACAACAGCACATAATACTACTAAGTATTAGTATCACAAAACGTTCTTCTGTTACAACAACAACGACGACCCAGTAAAGTCCCATTAGATAGTTTCTGGGGAGGATAGTGTGTACGCGGACCTTACCCCTACCCCGATGGGTAGAGAGGCTGTTTCCGGTAGACCCTCGGCTCAGGAAACTAGAAAAACGTTCATCTGTTAGTGAGCAGGAAAAATCAAGGTACTGACATTAGTCACATTACCAGCTACAACATTATACAAGAATTAACGCCGTTATCCTTGATATTATTATCAAGTACAGTAGCAGCTGCAGCTGCCAAACTGCTCCGATCATTCGTCCCTCGTCGTCTCTGGTACGTGATTTCATAATGATAGGAAAATTTTGCAGTACCTGGATTATTCAGCTCATGATCACAATCATGATCGTGATGTACAGTTACCTTGTCAAGAAATATGGTATCGGACATAAATAAGTCATATTTAGCAGCATATGCCTCCCATTCTCCTCCAACATGATACTCATCCTTCTCGGTATGCACCAATTTCATCTCCACCACATTGTTTCCCACTGGATCAAATAAAGGTAGCGCTATTTCTCCGCCAACTGCAGGAAGAGAAAGATCGCGACCTAATTTTTTTTCTACTTCTTTCTTTGGTAATTGTATGAACATTACACCATTAGTACCACCATATCTGTACACAATTTCACAACATAATTTCATCTCAATAACTGGTTCTATCTCTATTAATCCAGTATTATGATCACTATAGGAATATTGTTCGCGCAACTTTTGTACATATAGTCCTTTAACATCAGCTCTAGACAAACGCCTGAGAAATACAGGATTGTTCAAGTTAATAGCTTTCTGGTCTGAACTGCATCCAATTTTAAGTCGCTTTTTGTTATTAAAAATTTCAATTACTACCAAATCTTTAGCTTTCAACTTATTTTCCTTAACGAAGTCTGTCCATTGTCCAGTGAATTGACATTCACGATCGCCCCAATTATCCAATTGTAAATCCATTTCCCAGTATTTTTCTCCAGGATCAGCGCGTTGTAATTCCAGACTCTGTATATAATGCGCCATTCTCTTGGGAATCTGTAAGTGATCACTAGTAATGTCATCTTCAGTTAATTGTTTTTCAAAAATCTGTTTTCCATTTTCATCTCTATAAACCCACGCCGTTCCCATGACGCTATGTGCGCCAGTAGACTCACCTCTGCCAGTAATAAGAAATTAAGATCAATTCGAATGACACAATACATACATACATACATTTTAATTTTTCATAATGTATCGTATAGTATTTTACTATATTGTATGCATCATGTATACAATATTTGGATAAACTGTATTGTTTGACATTGTTTCATGTTGTCATGCACCAAAAACTTATAATATTATATAAAAAATAAGGTACAAGAAAATATTATTATATAAAAAAGTAGAGTAAAGGATAAAATAAAATAATTTAATTATGTAAAACTGGCAAGATGAGAGAATAATAAGGTAATGATGCGATCACAACAAATCAATCATTTCACAAAGTGGCACTTTTCGTCGTAAGTAACGACAGATTTAACGATACAATACACCATGTCCAAACAAGTTGTAAGTGGAATTGCATCACTTTCTTGTTCATTTTGTTAAACAGTCATGAAATTAACTAGTTATGTTTTTGGTTTAAACTTTAAAGAATAGAGAGTTAACCAGGACTGAGGAAATTGAACATAATATTGAAAACAGGAGTAATTAACATACTTGGAGTCTTTGATTTGTAGAAAACCAGTACTTGAATTTTCAGCATTATCTTGAAAGTTATCGTAGATTTCATTCTTTTCCAGTAGATGATCAAGGAGTCTTGAATTATCTTCCCTTTCAGACATTTTCAATTTCTTTATTTTTTGCTTCAGATTCTTTTGATAATATGATATAAATATCTTTAGACGTAGAAGAATACAGAAGAGCTAATGGAAATTAAATTTGGTTGTCAACTTTCTATCGTAATTTATAAGCTGAAGTCTGAGGTGTGTAGTGCACCTTCACTTATTCAAACTACATTTTCTTTATTTCTCAAAATTTTTTAGTGTTTGAATTTTAGCTATATATGACATTGACAATCACCCTTTTGAAATATTCTATATAATTAGTATACCCCAATTAGTAACTTTTTCCGAGTCATTTGATAAGAAAGAAAGGGAGTATTGGCGTGACCGATAAATTTTTCTATCATATAAGCAAAAGGTCACATGTTCGAGCTGTGAAAATAGCCTCTCGCAGAAATCCAGGAGTAAGATTACGTACAATAGACTCTTATGTTTTGACCCTTCCCAGACCCCATGCATAGCGGGAGCTTAGTGCACCGTGCTATTTTTTTTTTTCAATTGACAGGAAAAGGTTCATGCATTATATTATTAAATTCAAATTGTTTCTCATTTTCTGAAACAATATTACAAAATCTTATTGAGCTGTACACGTCCATATTAATAGTGGAAAGTTTCTTAAACACTTCAAAAGTCTTCAAAAAAAAAAATTGGTCGGTTAAATTAGTTGAATTTTTCTTTTGAGATTTATTAGGAATTTTTAATGTCTGATAGTGCCTGTTCTTATTAAGAAAACAAAAATATTAGGAGACACTCACAATATTGCACAAATATTTCTTCACAACATTTATCCAAAAACTTATCCAAAAAGTTCTCCAAACGCAGCTTATTGCCACCCAACAGGACCGAGAGAGGACATGACTTTTTGAATTTATGATATACTATATTCAAATAGGAATATAAGATGGGAATATGATATTATACTATATTCAAATAGGAATATATGATGCAACTTTTCTATATGTGGAAATTTTCTTAAAACACTTTGAAATGTCTCAAACAAAATGGTCAGTTAAATTTTTTCATTTTTTCTTTCTTTGAGAATTTAAGAAAATACTAAGTTGGAAAGTGCCTTTTCTTTGTAAAAAAACATATAAAAAGAAGAGGAAACTCACAAGATTGAAAAGGGAAAAAACGAAAAAGAAAATAAAAAACAGAACTATCCGAATAAGATTTAGTTTTGCACAAACACTCAAATTATTCATCCAAAAGCTTTTCTTAAAAATTCTCCAAACGAGATAGCATTCATAAGAAAGTAAAGAAAAATATTGAATAACAATATTTTAGGACAAGATGATACTATAGGTGTCAAATGTATGAGCGAGATGGGCTATATTAATTTGGGGAATTGCTGCTCATATTATTCTAAACTTTTAGAATGATTAACTTAATTCATGCTCAAAATGACTTGTAAATGGATATGCCTCGTCTGATCGGACATTTTAAACAGATTATAGAGAAATTAAGTTAAATAGTCATTCATTCAAAAATTTAGCCGAAAAATGTATATATGGTATATAATATGTATATTAGCTAGCAAATACAAAATATCGAAGAATTAACCCAAATAATCGTCCACCTATCACTTAAATTAAAATTAACTAAGGTATATATAATACATATATAATTTATATATAATATATGTATAATCTATATATACATACTAAAAAAATAAACATTGAATATCGCCAGCTATTTGTGTAACAATCGTGGAAAATTTATAAGTTTTCCTATACTTTATGGGTTAAAATTCACACTTCGTAATGATACTGGGATTAAAATTTTGTAGAACCGCTACATTACCACTCTAAAGGGATGTTATGTAGAAATTAGTAGTGAATCCTAAATTTCAATTTTTAAGTTTAAATTTTCAAGACAAAAATATCCTGAAATGTTCTGGAGTAAAGATCTTTAGATTAAAATTTCAGTACAAATAATTACTCGCTAATCTTTAAATAGTATCCTTGAGATTGGCTATTTGTGCACTTGTCCCTAAACTTTCCACGCGCCTCCAGAAACACATAGTGCTCTCTCGCTCTCTCTCTTTTAAAATTTATTTTGATTTCTAAAATATAGTACTCCATCCGTTCTAATTTATGTGAACTTATTTGACTTGGCACGAAATTTAAAAAAAAAATGAAGACTTTCACAATTTGTGGTCAAAAAGGGGCTCAGCGTATTTTTTTAGTTATAAAAGTTTCTCATTAAGGGTAGAATCGTAAATTTAAGCTAAACTGTTACCAAATTTAGAAATAATTCATTATTTTAAAAAAAAAAAAAAAAATAGATTTACAAAGAGAATATTTTATTTTTGGGCAAACCAAAAGGAAAAAGAAATGCAATTTTTCAAATATGAAAAAGAGAATGTAACAGGGTGGACCATCTGTGGGTATATGACTTTTTTTAAGTTAGAGAAAATATATTAAAATTATAAGATGGGGAGGTCATGGGTGCAACAACTAATTTTGCAAATTGATGCCCACCCCTTTTCATGTCTCTCCCACAAGACTCGTTCTAATAATTCTCTTTCTCTCTGTTTTTTTTTTCTTTTATTCCTTTCATCCGTTCAATTACAGGACCTAAAATCTCATATTCATGACTTCTGTAAGTTTCTCTCTCTTCCAATCTTTTTAGTTCTTATTTTTTTCTTTTGCATGAATTTTGCTTTGCGAGGAATATGAACGTTGTTGAATTTGTCATTGGCTATTGAATAGTTATCCAATAAGATGAAATTATAGCGAGATTCAAGAATTTGAAACCTTATAAAATTCCAAAACCTCAACCCACATTTCTCCTTGAATGAATTAAACGTTAAAAGTTGTTTGATTCTGAGAAAAATCTTAGTTAATTTATTTTGCAGCATGTATATGATAGTTTTCTTTATGCTGAATCAAAGATGGAATACCTTATTCACTTTCATTTTAAATTCACTTTCCGGTTTGCTCTCATTTTTGCTGAATTTGATTCACCAACGATTTCTACGTTTTTTTTTTTTGCTTAATTTTTAAGGCAGATGGAGCATCTTTAGTTGGTAATTGTTTCCTATAGGTTTAATTAAAAATGTTTGATTGTTACTTTGCCTATGTGAGCTTGCTCAAATTGCTGGTTCTGTCTACATAAAGGATGAGTATTGCGGCAGGCTGACAGCCGGTGTTAAATTAGTAAAATTTATGATAAATTCTAACATGACGAGCTTATATGGAGCAATATGGTTACTCATGATGCATATAATCGACCCAAATTTGATTGGGATTGAAGCTTAATCGCTGTAGTTGAAAGATGTCCGTACCTCTTCAAAAAAATAAAAAATTTGAGAGAAATTCAGTTCTTAGAGTTGAGATACTAAACACCCCAATACACATAAGTTAGAGTACATGACTGCATATACAGAACTACAGAAAGAACATAAATAAAAAGACTTTATTTACTCATGGCTAACTTACATGTTTTCATTTCTCTGTTTTGACACCATTTTCTAGCAAGAGAAAGGTCGGCCATTGCCGAAATTCGGGGAGTGGGATGTAAACAATCCGGCCTCAGCAGATGGATTCACCGTCATATTTGCAAAGGCTAGGGATGACAAAAAGGCCAATGGCACCGCTGCACCAACACAAGCGCCCAGGAATGACTATGCTTACGGACAATCTAATCCTTATCAGCAAGAACCCAAGGTATTCACTGACTACTAACTCTTAGCTAGCGTTTGGACATAGATTTAGTAGAAACTTGGAAAAATAATTTTTGAAGTTGTTTTGAAAAATAATATTTGGAAGTTGAAATTATGCTTGGACATGCATTTTATTTGAAAAAAAATTGAAGTTATGTGAGTGGGAGAACAAGTTTCGCCCAATCTTTTCAAAAAAATTTCAAAAATAGATCATTAATCTATGAACAAACAATCTTTTCAAAAAAGATTTGAAAAAACGTTGCCAAAATGTATGGCCAAACGGGGCCTTAATATTTCTTCTTTTGTGCTACAAGCATTCAAGAATGCTACTCTTCCATTTACCTGCAAATAATCACTATGCCATATCAACTATTTGCAGTTAAGATTTAGTTGCTCTTGTTGTTGGCTTATAATTAGGTTCGACGTATGTCAGGAGTTCCATTTTAGTTCGGGTGTCTGTCAATGTACAAATAATTGTGAGATTTAAAGAATACAATGAAAGAAAAAGGCCCAATGTTTGTTAGGAGTCTTTCTAATCTTGTTAGAGATTTCTATGTCAGTAGAAAATGTAAAGAACTTCAGATGTTAGATAACCAAATTATGAGCAATCTATCGAAACGTGTTCATATAGCAGACTCCAACTGCAGTATAGAATTAATGCAGGCTGATTAATTGGTTGATTCTTAATACATCTATTATGTGCAGAAAAAATGGTTTTGCTGTTTCTGAAACCAGAATGCTTCTGTGGCTGTGAGTGAAGAGACGTAAGATCATATTGAGTTCAAGTCTGCCAGTCTAGGTACAGAGGTGGAAGAATGCGTGCTGCTGCTGCTGCTGCGTCTGTTTCTATTTTCGTCTATTGGTTTTATGTTGCATAAGGTTTCTTAAAAGTCTCTCTACTGTCCCCAATATGTATTTAGGGGAAGCGCTGACCAACTATCGATAACAAACACGCTAATGTATTGTGCTCAACGACAACCTTAGTCACTCTGTCGATTTATATCACCTCTCTAATAGAACATGGTCACTAGATTGAATGATATATCTTCTTTTGTGCTGTGCTCAGAGCAAATAGCTGCTCTCTAGAAATTTCACTATGTGCTTATACAATTAGAACAGTTAAACTTGCTCCAGCTATATGGATTGTGTATGTTGTACATGTTGATGATAATTTGCCTATTCAGTCCATCAGGGTTGGCTGCTAGTACATAAAGAAAGTTCTCATCTTTCATGCTTTAATTGCCTCGCCTTAAAACAAGGAAAGATCGCAATAGAGAAAGGCTAGTGTTAAAGGATGAACTAAATTAAATGATTGTTTTAAAGAAAGTGAAGTATCCTAATTGTCCAACAGACTCTCGAAGATACACATAGACGTCTTTATACCTATCCATAAGACTCTATTAGACATGTTCATGATTCGTGAGACCAATGGGGGACATACCTTATACAACGAGCGTTCACCGGCACCCCCGTAAAGTTCGATAAATATATATATGCATATGTTGTTAAAAAATAGTAATATTAGTAATGACACCCTATATACAAAGCAAATTTTGGTTGAATGCAAATTTGCACACGCTACTTCTAAATTCTGGGTCTGCCTCTGCGTGAGACTTGTGCAATCTAGTCTCTCATATCAAGCTGTCACGACCCAAGCATATGAAGAAGACACAAATTTAACGCGGTTCGGTCAAAGTGACCTACGTTCACAAGCGGAGAGGAGTAATTTCACTATATCAACAAGAGTACAAAAGAGAGTACAAAATTAGAGTAAACACTCTAATTAATAATACCCCAAGAGAATAACCTCACAAGATCACTCCAAAGAAAGGGTATACAGAAGTGCTTCCCTACACTTAACTCTGATACAAAACACTCTTAATAAAAAGAAGAAAGGAAGAAACAAGAAATGAAGACTCAAGTCTTGTTGGTGTGTATAAAATGAACTAATAACCTTCCCTTTTATAGGCAAAAAAGTCTTGGCCTCTTAGGTGCAAAAAAAGAGATACAACTTTTACAAATGATGTCCACCATAAAATGCAATATTCATTGGGTCCCAAAGAATATTGCCAACAAAATCTACTTTGCAAGCATGCTTACGTGAGATGGAATCTATTAGCCAAAATATAGGCCATAATTACAATTTTGATATGATAATAACTCTTTACTTTTTAACTTTTTATATTTGATAATAGAATACATATATTATTTTTATCATATTCAAGCTAATCCACTGGAATTATTCTTAAGCCACTAGAATGTATAAATAAGCCACTTCTCTAATCCTCTGGAAGGTGGTCTTGATATGTAATTTTTGGATATTACATTTTCAGAACAATATGGCGTTCAAGCGTTTGGTTCAAATAACATGAAACTTTACTTTGCTTCAATATATTATGTGGAATCATTCTCATCTCATTAAGGCAGAAAATTGAGTTTTCTTCTTCAATGAAGTTTATAAACCTGCACCCGCATTTTACCCGCACTGTTTTTAACATTTTTTTTTATTTTGACCCACCCCTCCCGCCTCGCACCTGTTGAATATGTCAAAACTTCTTATCCCACATCGGTGGTTTAAGAAAGTGGTAGGGAATATTTCCCTATAAAATGAGGCGTAATGTTTAGGATTTAAACACACCTCTCATTTGCCTTCTTATCTTCGTAAGACATTTGTATCTTCTCTTTTTAGTATTATTTCACTTGTATTTTGGACTGGAATAAAATATTGGTTGTGTCCGAGGAGTAGGCAAAATTAGCCGAACCTCGTAAACTATGGTGTTCCTTTTATTATTGCTTTATTGTCTTATTTATTATTTAGTGGCTGCCATAATTTTTGGTATAGTAGTTGTGACTCATTCACACTATATACATTTGGCTTCCGGTGGTATCAGTGCCAAGGTATTATCTCGGTATGCTCTGTGGTTGCCATAAATTTTTGGTATAGTAGTTGTGTCACACTATATACATTTGGCTTCCGCAACAGCTTCCTCAGTAATAGGATCCTCAACAATACTGCCTCTGTTCCATTTGATGACACTCTCTCTGTATTAGTAAAGAATGATACCTTTTTATATTTGAAACTTAGTCTGATCTTCCACATCAGAAAGGAAATAATCTTGATTTGTGTCGTCAGCTATTAAGTAATATTTATGTCAAAGACGGGAGACAATAAACAAGAAGAATCTACATCAAGTGTCGGCATACGTCATCATTGGCATCTTCGCTTATGACAAGAATTGTGTCAAATGCGAAATTTGCGGTAGAAATTTTTGACGGGTCCGGACATTTTGGGATGTGGCAAGGCGAGGTTCTAGATGTCATTTTTCAACAAGGGTTATATCTTGCTATTGAAGAAAAGAGACCAGATGGTATTGGAGAAGAAGATTGGAGAATTATCAACCGTGTTGCTTGCGGTACCATTCGATCCTACCTTGCTAGAGAGCAGAAATATCCATACACAAAGAAAACTTCCGCAAGTAAATTATGGAAAGCACTAGAGGATAAATTTTTGAAGAAAAACAGTCAAAATAAATTGTACATGAAGAAGAGACTGTTTCACTTCACCTATGTTCCTGGTACCACGATGAATGAACATATCACCAGTTTCAATAAGTTGGTCACGGATTTGCAAAATATGGATACAACTTATGATGATGGTGACTTGGCCTTGATGTTGTTGGCGTCACTTCCTGACGAGTACGAGCACCTTGAAACTACTCTACTCCATGGAAATGACGAAGTTTCTCTTAGAGAAGTTTGTTCGGCTTTGTACAAGCTATGAACAAAGAAAGCGAGAAAAACAGAAGGGCGGAGAAGGAGAAGCACTGTTCGTGAGGGGCCGTCCTCAAAATCAAACGAGGACAAGGAAAGGAAGATCTAAGTCAAGATCTAAACCCAGCAAAGATGAATGTGCCTTTTGTCGAGAAAAGGGGCACTGGAAGAAAGATTGTCCGAAGTTGAATAATAAGGCCAAACATAACAATGGAAAGGCCATTATGGATTCAAATGTAGCTGATTGTGATGATTCAGATTTCTCATTAGTTACAACGAAGCCGTCAACGTCATTAGACATATGGTTGATGGACTCGGCTTGTAGCTATCATATGTGTCCCAACAAGGATTGGTTCGTGGACTTTCAAGAAGGAGAATATGGAGTCGTCCAAACAGCGGATAACGGCCCTCTTTCCTAATATGGAATTGGTTCAATACGATTAAGGAACCATGATGGAATGATCAAAACATTAACATATGTTCGATATGTACCGGGTTTGAAGAAAAATCTCATCTCTGTGGGAGCCCTGGAATCAAAAGGGTTCAAAATTATTGCAGAAAATGGCGTGATGAGAGTATGCTCCGGTGCACCAGTGGTAATGAAGGCCAATCGGAAGAACAATAACATGTACCGTTATCTCGGTAATACAGTTATTGGGACAGCGACAGTGATGTCCAGTGACAACAAAGAGGCAGAAGCAACCAGGCTATGGCACATGCGCTTGGGACATGCTGGAGGAAAATCCTTGAAAACTCTATCATATCAAGGATTGTTGAAAGGGGTAAAGGCTTGCAATTTGGAGTTTTGCGAGCATTGTGTCAAAGGGAAACAAACAAGGGTTAAATTTGGTACAACAATCCATAATACTAAAGGCATTTTGGATTATGTACACTCTGACGTTTGGGGTCCTTCCAAAACACCTTCATTGGGTGGGAAGCACTATTTTGTGACCTTTGTTGATGATTTTTCCCGAAGAGTATGGGTGTATGCAATGAAGAGCAAAGATGAAGTGCTGGGAATTTTTCTCAAATGGAAGACGATGGTGGAGAATCAAACGGGCAGGAGGATCAAGTGTATTCGCACAGACAATGGAGGTGAATATAAAAATGATCATTTCAGGTCTATGAAAATGATGGCATCGTCCGACACTTCACTGTCAGACATACACCACAACAGAATGGAGTGGCAGAACGCATGAACCGGACCTTGCTGGAGAAGGTACGGTGTATGTTGTCCAATGCTTGGCTTGGGCAAAGAATTTTGGGCTGAGGCAATTACATATGTATGTCACCTCATTAATCGCTTACCATCTCCTGCTATTGATGGCAAGACACCATTTGAAAAATGGTATGGAAAGCCTGCTGTAGATTACGACTCTTTGCACGTGTTTGGCTCAACTGCATATTATCATGTGACAGAGTCAAAATTGGATCCAAGGGCAAAGAAGGCTATTTTTATGGGGATTACTTCTGGAGTCAAAGGATATCGCTTATGGTGTCCTATGACAAATAAAGTAATATTCAGCATGGATGTTACCTTCGATGAATCTGCTATGGTAAACAAGGTAACAAATAAAGATACCAAACAAGATGATGGTGCTTCTAAGCAGGTGGAGTTTGAGGGAAAATTTATTTTTCCTACACAAGAAGCAGATGAGGAAACAAATGAAGATTATCCTCTGGAAGGAGAGCTGATAGAGGAGATTCCAATTTAGGAACCTCAACAACAACTTGAATCAATAGCAACCAGCATGCCAAAAAGGAACATAACGAAACCTGTTTGTCATATAGAGACAGTTGCTTCTGCAACCGCAATTACAGCTGATGATGTTCCTATCACTTATAAAGATGCAGTCCAAAGTCCAGAAGAAGATAAGTGGAGGATTGCCATGAATGATGAAATACAGTCCCTTCATCAGAATCATACATAGAGATTGACCAATCTCCCGAATGGAAAGAAAGCAATTGGGTGCAAATGGGTATTTGCAAATAAGGAAAGATTTCCTAACCAAGTAGATGTTCTCTACAAAGCAAGATTGGTGGCCAAAAGATATGCTCAAAAGGAGGGAATTGATTACAATGAAGTGTTTTCTCCGGTTGTAAAATATTCCTCCATTAGAATTATGTTGGCTTTGGTAGCACAATTGGATTTGGAACTAGTTGAGATGGATGTAAAAACTGCATTTTTACATGGAAACTTAGAGGAGGAAATCTACATGACTCAGCCAGAAGGATTCAAAATTGATGTAAAGGAAAATATGGTGTGCAAACTTGAAAAATTGTTGTACGGATTGAAACAATCTTCTAGACAATGGTAGAAGCGATTTGACAAGTTTATGTTGCAGCAAGGGTACAAGAGAAGCAAATACGATCATTGTGTGTATTTGCGCAAGCTTAAATATGGTTCCTTTATATATCTTCTCCTATATGTTGATGATATGTTAATGGCTTCCAAGAATTCGGAAGAAATTGATAAGTTGAAGATTCAACTGAAGAAGGAGTTCGAGATGAAGGATCTGGGTGAGGCAAAGAAAATTCTTGGCATGGAGATAATAAGAGATAGACATTCAAAGAAACTCTGTTTATCTCAGAAAGAATATTTGAAGAGAGTACTACAACGTTTTGGCATAGATGACAAGACTAAGCCAGTTAGTACTCCACTTGCTCCTCATTTTAAGCTAAGTACTACTATGTCGCCATTGGATGAAGCTGAACAAGAGTATATGTCAAAGGTACCATATGCAAATGCTGTTGGTAGCTTGATGTATGCAATGGTCTGTACGAGACCTGACATTTCACAAGTTGTTGGAGTTATTAGCAGATATATGCACAATCCAGGAAAGGAGCATTGGCAAGCTGTGAAGTGGATTCTGCGGTATATTTATAATACTATAGATGTTGGGTTAGTTTTTGAGCAGGAAGACAATTAGTGTGTAGTTGGATATTGTGACTCAGATTTTGCGGGTGATATGGACAAACGAAGATCAACTACTGGTTATGTGTTTACTTTTGCAAAGGCACCAGTTAGTTGGAAATCTACTTTGCACTCAACAGTTGCTTTGTCTACAACAGAAGCAGAGTACATGGCTATTACAGAGGCGGTGAAGGAGGCAATTTGGCTTCAAGGATTGTTAAAGGAGCTTGGTGTTGAACAAAAAGGTATCACAATTTTTTGTGATAGTCAAAGTGCTATTCAATTAGCGAAGAACCAAGTTTATCATGCAAGGACGAAGCACATTGATGTTCGGTATCATTTTGTACGAGAAATCATAAAAGAAGGTGGATGGAGTTTTTCCAATTAAAGGACAATCGAAACGGGATCAATTTATTTAATTATTCAGAGTCGCCACTTGGGAAAATAATGGTGTCCCAAGTCACCGGTTTGAATCCCGAATCGAGGAAAGGTTTGACTCTATTTAACGGTCTGCGAATCAGAAATCCGGATAAGGAATTCTGTTAACCCGGGAGAAGGTGTTAGGCATTCCCGAGTTCCGTGGTTCTAGCACGGTCGCTCCATTATCGTACTTAGCTTCTTTATCTGATTTTATAATATGCCTTGACTTATGTGCAAATTTTAATTTTTAACTTCTTATGATATTATTATTATATAAATTATTATTATTATTATTATTATTATTATTATTTTTACAAAGAATTGCAACGTTGTGAAAATGTATCTCGAACCACGTCGCACCAGTGCACCCGTGGTTGTCAACACATTTCGACTCCGTTGAGATTTGGATTTGAGTCACATAAATGCGCACCCGTGATTAGGAGGGTATTATTATTAACTAACGCGCCTAAAGTAATTTCGCGTTTGTACTTTGCGAGGGCCACGAAATTTGCTAAATGGCACGCCTCGAGTTTTAAGAATTTTGAAAGGAATTCAAAACTAAACTTTAAGGGCCGTAAACTATATTCAATTTCCTATTTAATATGGAACAATAATACTACTAATCCAGATCCGTGAATCTAAACCGGGACCAAACATCTTAAACTTTAGGAACTTTTTCAAGAGTCAATCTTTTCAACAACATAGTTTTTCATGAAAACAGTAGCCCTGAACTAAGAAAAAAATAAAGAATTCCATTTTTCAAATTTAACAATTCTGCACATTTCACCTTAGCTCACATGACCCAAATTTGTCTAAGCTCATGGCTAAACACAGTAGAATCCCAACCCCTAATTCCTTCTCATATCACATATTAATATATAAAAAAAAAAACAAAGGCATGCTAATGTATAACCAACTTACAATCAATTATCAAAACAAGAATCTGAAGTTATTCAAAGATATAAATTAAGGCAATAAACACCAATATAACAAAAAGAAAATGACTCGTATCATTAATCAAACAAGGTGAGAAGTGGACCTTAGAAGTTTGAATAGGAAACTTTAACGCTTGGACTGCTTCACAAGCGACCAAATCGCAAACAAGACCTTGACGGAAATGGAACCTTGAATCAGCGACGAAGCAGAGCGACAAGCAACGACCCCAAAACCTTGCTCTATTTTCTTATTTTGTCAAGGGACATACCATTTTCGGGTGTTGTTTTGGACTGTTTTTCCCTGGGTTTTCGAACTATTTCCATGGTGTTTTCAACTGTGTCTTTTGGAGATTTGAGAGCTCGTTTTCGACTAACTTTGCGGCTGGTTTTTCAAATGGTTTCGAGCTTCATGTGGCGACGTTGATGGAGGTTTTCCGGTGGTGTTCTTATCCAAGATGATATCGGGGGTCAGCGGAAGAGGTCGAGAAGAAGCAGAAAGGATCGGAGTTCGAAGAAGACGATCCACAGAGAATCACTTTTGGCGTTCTCTACTGGTTTGTCCAAATCGGAAGAAAAATGGACGATGAGGTGCTGTGTGTTTGTTCAGAACTGATTGCATCTCTCATTTTTTTTTTATATTTTTTCCGAGTTATTTCGGCATTCAAAAAAAAATCTCAAGGAGAAGGTGATGCGGTTTAGTTGAAGAAGCCCCAGAAAAACCAATTCCATCTCTCCTCCTCTTTTTAAAAACGTTCACTGCCTTCTTCATGAAGAAGAAGCAGCACAGTCACGTTATCTTCCTTCACGTGAGTCTCTCTTTCTTTTGTCTTCTTTTTTTTTTATTTTTTTTTTAAATAAGTCCCATGTTTATTTTTTGTCTTTTACCTTTGTTTTTTCCTTTTGTCTTTTTTTCTTTGTCTTTTCCCTTTGTCCTTTTCTTATTATTCCCACATCCCATTATGTATTGTCCCCCTTAGTGTAGTGGACTCGGATTATTACGGGCTAGGTCCGAAAATTATAAAACCGGGTAGTTTGAACCCAAATATTATTCTTCGCCCGGAACCGAGAATGGTGTTATTTAATTAATCCTAGGTAATCAAAATAACTATAATACTCATAATTAAAATAAAACTATTTTTTATATTTTTCAAGTTTAAAATAACTACGAAATATTAATGAAACTATTTTTTTTTATTATTTTCGTTTTTATAAAAAGATAAAAAATATAAAATACTATTTTTATATTTTTCAAGTTTAAAATAACTACAAAATATTAATGAAACTATTTTTTATTATTTTCGTTTTTTTATAAAAGATAAAAAATATAAAGTACTATTTTTGTATTTTTCAAGTTTAAAATGACTACGAAACATTAATAAAACTATATTTTTGTTATTTTTCATTTTAAGGTAAAAATAAAGTAAAAGAGTCAAATTTAGCTAAAATAGCTATATTAAAATTAAACTAAATATTTTACGCTGAAAAAATATAAAAAATCTCGGGGAGGGTCAAAAATCACGCGTTTACAGTGACGAGCATCCATACACTGGCGTCTAGTATGACCGTGAGCGACTAAACAAGTGTTTTTGACCTGACCCTTATTGGGAGGGATTAAACTAAAAGAAGAGGAATGTGACCGAGCCACTGTATCTGAGCTGCCTACATATCCTTGGCTATAAAGGAATCAGGCCACGTGTAGTTCGAAAGTGAGTGAGGAAGGGGTATACCGAGGTGGAGAGCCAGTCGAGGTGTCATTCCGTCGAGGTTTCGTTCCATCGAGGTTCCGGTCCGTGGTCCTGCTGTTACATAAAAAATCCAACATGAAAAAGACTAACTAAGCCTATCAGCTACTAGTTACAAGATTCCTATCTATAAGTCTTCTGAAGCTTGATCTTGAGTATTGGTTGGTGCTTCATGCAGACTCTAAATTTGAACCATGATACTTGCTAGTTGCAGGTGCTGTTTTTCGGATCAAGACCGGGTATGCAGTGTTTGTGACCTCGGCCATGTCTTGAGCACACCACATCTTTCATCAACTTCTGCACTTGGATTAACTCCTTGCCTTTTTCATTGTGACTAACTTCTGTTGATCATCTCGGACTGTTGACTCGCATTCTGGTCGCAAGCTTCTTTTGTTGCTATCTTGCATTGCACTCTGAAGAGAATTCCCTTACTTATGATCTTCGAGCTATTCTCCTTCGAAGTCCGAATCTATCTTTTCTGATCCTTGCCGCCTTCCTTTTGATTCATGCTGGGGATTTCCGTTACACTCTACCACTTTTCGATTGTTCACTATCCTTATCAAATCTTGGAAACTGAGACGTCGTTCTGTTTTTCTGGCGGGCTTCTGACTTTAACAACAAACTCTAATCATAAATTGTCATTCCCTTCTTCGAGTGGGCACCTGACTTCAACAACAAACTCCGAATATAAATTGTCATTCCATTCTTCAAGTGGGCACCTCATTACCAAAACTTGAAATGTATAGATCGAATGATTACCATCTCAGGAGAAAGATTCATCGGACTGAGATTTTGATGTCTTAGGAGAAAGATTCATCGGACTAAGACTTTGACGCTAGGAGATAATTCCTTAGACTAGTTCTAAATTGTTGTGATCTCAGGAAAAAGATTCATCAGACTAAGACTTTGACGCTAGGAGATAGTTCATCAGACTAGGTCTAAATCATTGTGATCTTTCTGCTTTTCTGGCGGGCTTCTGACTTTAACAACAAACTCTAATCATAAATTGCCATTCCCTTCTTCAAGTGGGCACCTGACATCTCAGGAGAAAGATTCATCGGACTGAGATTTGGATGTCTTAGGAGAAAGATTCATCGGACTAAGACTTTGATATCTTAGGAGAAAGATTCATCAGACTAAGATTTTGACGCTAGGAGATAATTCCTCAGACTAGGTCTAAATTGATGCCTTACTTGAAATCTTCCAATTGTTGCTTCCTTCTTCTTGTTGCTTTCATCTAAAACCTCTAATTGTTGTTTTTCACTTCCTATTAAATTATCTTTAACTATAACTTCAAAAACTAAATCGCCACTCCATTCTTCAGGCTGGCTCCCTGACTTCAACAATAACTTCAAAACTAAATCGCCACTCCATTCTTCAGGCGGGCTCCCTGACTTCAACTATAATTTCAAAACTAAATCGCCACTCCATTCTTCAGGCGGGCTCCCTGACTTCAACTACAAACTTCGAACTGCAACTCCATTCTTCATGCGGGCTCCCTGACTTCAACTATAACTTCAAAACTAAATCGCCACTCCATTCTTCGGGCGGGCTCCCTGACTTCAACTGCCACTTCAAAATAAATCGCCACTCCATTCTTCAGGCGGGCTCCCCTGACTTCAACTACAACTCAAAACTAAATCGCCACTCCATTCTTCAGGCGGGCTCCCTAACTTCAACTACAACTCTAAACTAAATCGCCACTCCATTCTTTAGGCGGGCTCCCTGACTTCAACTATAACTTCTCAAATAAATCGCCACTCCATTCTTCAAGCGGGCTCCCTGACTTCAACTACAACTTTAAAACTAAATCGCCACTCCATTCTTCAGGCGGGCTCCCTAACTTCAACCACAACTTCAAAACTAAATCGCCACTCTATTCTTCGGGCGGGCTCCCCGACTTCAACTACAACTTCAAAACTAAATCGCCACTCTATTCTTCGGGCGGGCTCCCGACTTCAACATCAACTTTAAAACTAAATCGCCACTCCATTCTTCGAGCGGGCTCCCCGACTTCAACCACAACTTCAAAACTAAATCGCCACTCTATTCTTCGGGCGGGCTCCCCGACTTCAACTACAACTTCAAAACTAAATCGCCACTCTATTCTTCGGGCGGGCTCCCCGACTTCAACTACAACTCAAAACTAAATCTCCACTCCATTCTTCGGGCGGGCTCCCTAACTTCAACTACAACTCTAAACTAAATCGCCACTCCATTCTTCAGGGCGGGCTCCCCGACTTCAACTGCACTTCAAAATAAATCGCCACTCCATTCTTCGGGCGGGCTCCCACTGACTTCAACCACAACTTTAAAACTAAATCGCCACTCCATTCTTCAGGCGGGCTCCCTGACTTCAACTATAACTTCAAAATAAAATCGCCACTCTATTCTTCGGGCGGGCTCCCCGACTTCAACTACAACTTCAAAATAAATCGCCACTCCATTCTTCAGGCGGGCTCCCTGACTTCAACATCAACTCACTAACTCTATCTCATCCTTTCTTCCGAATTACCTTGTTTCGGAATTGCTTTCCTCATAGGTCGTGTTATTTTTCCCTTGACTGCTGGGGATATCTTTGGAATTGTTTACCTACCTGCTGGGGATGATGCTGCTGGGAAAATATTATCTATTTCCTCCTTTTCTACTTCCTTCAAAACCTTTTATTCTCTCCCGGGATTGCGGGGGATTGAAATGTCATTAGCTGAGGATTGTCTTGTCGGGGGACCCCTTTTCTTTTTCCTCTTTCCAAACCTCCTTCGGGACTCGTGCTTCGCTCCCTTGAAAAACTTGTAGGATATAATGCTACCGGGGAAAATCTCGAAATCAGTGTTTCATTTTTCCGAGAACTGCTGGGGATGATACCAGCTTCTTGCCTTTCTGAACGCAAGCTTCCTCGTTTTGTCCAGTCTGCTGGGGGTATAATTTCCTCTATCATAGCTTGTTGTTTTCTTTCTTTCAAAGTTGCTGGGGATAATTGGGTTCAAAGATCATTTCCTCGCGTTAACTGGCTTCTCTCCCCAACAGGGTATTTGGTTTCGAGAAAATTTTCACAACGGGAGAAAATTTTCTGCCCCAGTTTGAGAATCTTCTTCGTGGCATGCTTTTCTGCCAACAACCCCTCTTTTCCCTGTTTCAAATCAAAGAAAAATTGGTTAGTTTTAAAATGTGGTGGCTGGTTGTGGTGCTCCTGCTGGGGACGGTTCTCCTCCTCTTTCCCTGCTCTGCGTTTCATTATCAGAACTTGCTGGGGATGTTATTATTTGATGATATTCATGCTGGGGATAGCTTTCTCCTTTCTTGCTTCCCCGCCTTCCTTGACGACTCTTTATTCGCGAACCTTTCCACGTGGTTTTCCACTGACCACCCGAATTCCTATGATAGTGACCCTTCGTGAAGACCTTGCATGTTTTACTGGTGAACCATTTTCTTTGTTCACCCTTGTCACTGAAAATACCTTTCTGCTGGGGATATCTCTCCTTCTTTTGCGGCATATCTAAGGACTGGGCATTTCCCGACCTTTGAGTCTCATTATCCTTCCTTGAGGTCATTAACCTTCCTTGAGATATCCTTATTGACACTAATCCCTCCCTTTGTCATTTTCCTATTGCTGGGGAATATACCTCTGGACACTGGCCTTGCGCTTAATCCTTCCTGACTTATACCACTTGGGTGTACCAATCAAAATCCCGTCTTGCGTAATTGGAAAGCTGATGGAAAATTTTGCAGTCATTTCTTGCAAACGGACTCTATTGGGGAATTTTCGATAAAAAGGATAAAGATAAAAGGAAACAAAATAAAAGACAAAAAGGAAGATGACTCTCTAAAAAGAAAAATTATAAAGTAAACCTATCAAACGTGGATACCAACTCTGATGGACATGACATGCACATATAGCCTATCTTCCGTCGTTAAACCGCCTTTGTAATATTCGCCTGGGGCTTTCCCATCTGACTTCCAATCTTCGTTCGACTTGTAGTGCCCGAGGGGTTTTCACTATCAAGCCTCTCTCATTTCGGTTTTTCTCTCAGCTTTCATCGCCTTATGGTGCCTGTGAAGGTTTTCACCGCTAAGACTCTCTCATTTGTGTTACTTTTCCGCTGGGGATTGGTGGTGCTACTGCTAAGATTCTCTCATATTTATTCTGCTGCAGATCCGAGTCTTTTCTGATGGGAATCAGAGTGTTATGTTCTGATAAGACTTCTCTCATTTGCCTGACTTGGCCTCTTTTAAAGATTGGTCAAAAGGTCTTTCTTTGGACCGTAATGTGGGTTTGGACAGGGCTAGAAATAAAGGGTATTAAAGGCTCAAAATAAAACAAATTGGGTTCAAAATTACAACCTTCGGAATCCTATATTTTCCTTACATAAACACAATTTTTTTTTACTGCCCCCGTTTCTTGCTTGGGGATTTTTTGGTTTTTATTTACACTATGACCGAGCTGTGAAGCGCCTACGTATCCTCTTTGAGGAATCAGGTCAAACGTAGTTCCCAATTCCTTGTTTTTCTAGTTTTTCCTTTTCATTTTTCACTCTTCTTTTTTTTTTCCTTTCTTTTTGGTTGTTTTCGTTGTTTTCTTTTTCTCTTTTTCTTTCTTTATCTTCCCCATTTGTGTTTCTAATTTTGGTACCGATTCCGAAGGAGGGGTATGAAAGAAATCAAAATAAGGCTCGAAGGGTTGACGATGGATAAAGTGTTTGGATAGCAGAACAAAATGCCTTCGTCATTCCAATCTTCAAAACATGCCAAGTGTAAACAACACAATTAATATTCGTCATATCTTTAAAGCACTGTGGGGCAACACTCTCATTTTCATTATTATGGACGACCCCATGTCAATTTTGGCAGCTTGCCTTTAACGGTTTTCTTTTACTTGCCCCAGTTTCTCATGACTCGGGTTTCGAATAATCTCAAACCGTTCTTACTTCATTTAAATATCTCGATCACCTCCCAATGGTTTTGTGATTAACTTTTAAGATCGGGCCAGAACTATGCGCGCACGTCATGTCACTAGAGCTAGCAGAAAAAGAACTATAGGAAGGAGAGGACTAAATAACAGAAAATGTCTAGAAATAATATAAAATAGGTCATTGCATTAACCGATAAAACAACGACTCGAACGCCCAAAAAACAAAACTGGGATTACAACCCTTAGAACGAACCTAGACCCCTTTAGATGAGACACTATGATCAAAAGAAAAATACAAGGATAAAAGGTTTGAGCCACAAAACAACATTCGGATTACCATTCTGAAATAACTCGGACAAATAGAAATGACAACAAAATAAGCCACCACAAATGACTCTCCAATTGATAAGCCCGACATTTAGCCACGAATTTGATTATCAGAACCACTATGGCCTTCTCTCATTTCAGTCGGCAAATTCCCGAGTGGATTCTCATATTCCGTGTCACCAGGCATCACCGCTAGAAAGTGTGTATCATCAGGTGCAGGTAACGGATTCAGCGCGATATTCTGGGTGTCATTGTTATGAATCACAATCAATCTTTCTTGGATCATCCTTTCTATTTCCCTTTTCAAATCCCGACAACTTTCCATGTTGTGCCCCTGGGCATGGGAATGGTATTCACACCTTTTAGATGGATCAAAGCTCCTTGCACGTGGGTCCACATGATTTGGAGGGATGGGTGAAATCATGTCCTGTTGCTTTAACTTCTCAAATAAGTTTGCATAGGAAACTCCTATTGGTGTGAAATGTTCCTTCAACTTCGGTTCCCTTCTATACCCTTGGTTTGGAAGTGGGTTATAAGGTATTTGGAAATTTTGCAGAGGCTGGTAGAGATTTTGTGATGCTCGTGCTCGCTTTCTTGGATGATTTGATGGTTGAATAACATACTGGGGTGGATCAACTGAGTATGGTGGGTTCGGAGGTGGATAGTAATGCTCAGGGGAGTTATGGAAAACTTGTCGAGACATCGCATACCGTCGAGGTGTTCTTCTGGAACCTTTTCTTGACCCCGATATCATCATGACTTCTTCATCCCTCTCATTCGTGTCACTAGATTCAAATTGGACAGCCTGAGCTGCAGCCTTGAGAGCCGCTTGACTTATAATTCTGACTGTCTTAAGACCGTTCTCTACCATTTCTCCCATTTTGATTACATCCAAGAATGATTGACCAACCGCAGACATCATGTTCCGAAAATAATCCGGCTCTTGAGCATGAAGGAAGACAGTGATTAACTCATGGTCATCCATGGGTGGCTCAGCACGAGCCGCTTGCTCTCTCCATTTAAGGGCATATTCCATGAAACTTTCACTTGATTTCTTCTTCAGATTTGAAAGGAAAATGCGGTCTGGGGCAATGTCAATGTTGTATTGGAATTGTTTGACAAAGGCTTGTGCCATGTCGTTCCAGACGTGCCAGCGAGATGCATCTTGATCCCAAAACCATTCGGAGGCTACTCCTGTAAGGCTTTCCCCAAAGTAAGCTATTAACAATTCTTCCTTTCTTCCCAGACTCCTTAGTTGATTGCAATACCTTTTCAAATGGGCTATGGGATGTCCATGTCCATCGTACTTTTCAAATTTGGGAATCTTGAAACCAGGTGGCAAGTGGACATCGGGAAACAAGCATAGATCTTTGAAAGCAACACTCTTTTGACCTGCCAACCCGTGCGTGTTTTTCAACCGTTGTTCTAAGCTTTTCAATCTTTGGGTTATTTCCTCCTGTACCATCTTTCGGGGATATTGCGTTGTCCGCTTGTCACAAACCAACCACCTTCTACTTACTTTACAATTCAAGACAAAACATGTTAGAATGGACTCGGACAGTCCTTATCAAATTTTTTATTTTTATTTTTTTATTTCTTTTTTTATTTTATATTATATATACATATACAGTTGTGGTCGAATCTTATGGAGATTGCCTACGTATCATGACCCCGCATGAATCAGATCGAGCGTAGTTCTTGCAAATTAATGCAAGAAATAAAGAAATATTTACTTGATTTTTGATTTTTTTTTTTTCTTTGAAGGAAAATTATAGAAGCCGACTCCAACTACAAACTTGTGTAGGAGATTTCTACAAGAAAAAGAATATTTTTTGGTGTCAATTATGACTATTTCTACAAAATTGGCCACATAATGGCTTATTTGACAAAATGACTATTTTTGCAAAATTTATTTAAGAAAGATAAACTTGAAATTTTTTTTTATCTTGTGGCTCATGGGGCATCGTTCGGCATCACCATAAACCAACACAAGACTATTTTTCATAAATTGGCCATGTAATGGCTTATTTAGACAAAGTGGCTCTTTTTGCAAAATTTTATTTAAGAAGATGCAAATTCAAAATTTTTTATCATGGGGCCTATGGGGCATCGTTCAGCACCGACACAGGCCAACACAAGACTAAGGAAGTTAAAAATGCAAAAATGTGGCTATTTCAGCAAAACCCGGTCATGTAATGGCTTATTTGATAAAGTGGTTATTTTTGTGAAGTTGAGTGATGACTCAAAACTTGATTTTTGCGGATACATCCTTTCGCATTTCCGCGAGGGAATATTTCCAGGCTGTGTCCAAAATTATTTACAAATGACTCAAAGTGGCTATTTTTGCAAAAACGGCCTTTCGACGTCCTTTTAAGGGACATTCGGCTTATTTTAAGCAAGAATAGCATTACCCGACTTATTTATAACAAAAATAAAAAATTTGACATTTTTTGGTTATTTTTGCAAAAAGGGTGTGAACCCGGACTTGATTTTGCGGCTATGGCCTTGCAACATTTCCACAAGGAGTATTTCAAGGATGTGCTCGCAAATTAGTAAAAATGATTCAAAGTGGCTATTTTTGCAAAGAACAACCTTCCGGCGTCCTTTCGGAACATTCGGCTATTTTTCAAAATGGCATCACTTTGATTTTATTGAAAACTAAAACTTCGACATTTTTTTTTTAAAATTTTTTGAAGGGGTGGTTGGACCCGATGAGGGTTGCCTACGTATCCCACCTAATGGCGAGAATCAAACCTGCGTAGTTCGGTCGGATTATTTTATGACCAATTATTTCAACAAAATTGCTCTTCCTATTTTTCAAATTTTCAAATTTTCGACAGCATTTCGTCAATATTTTTGATATTTTTCTATTCCAAAATTCTATTTCTTTTTTTTTGTTTTTCAGGAATTTAACCAATCATCATAATAATACATGATAAATAAATGCAACATATAATATGTTCGGTCTTTGATTACTGGGTCACCTGTCCTAGACGGACCCAACCCCTGTGTTGAGTCCCCTAAGTCAAATGCAACGTGATGTAATTAAGCGTTTCCTACTAGGGATCCGGCATGAAGTCACGTTATTCTAAGTTCAAACCTCGGTATGTGATCTAGACTGTGTACCCGAGCGGACAACTCGAGCTGAGGAAGGAGCTCCTTTCTGGGAACCAAAAGGCCAGACGGCTTAGAAACTTTTCGAACCTCTTTCTTATTTCGGGGTATGACACTAATAGAATAGGGAGTCTCAACCAGTGAGCACATCCCCGGGGGTGAGAAAAGAAGGGTTTCGGCACAGTTTATATATACAGTTCAAATATTATCAAAGCGGTAAAAATTATTATTTTGCATATTAAGCATATATCATATAAAAATATCGGATAATAAACAAAGCCAAATACAACAATTATTCTAAGCTCAAATTTCTAACCCTGAACCAGTGGTTCTGGGTTTGGGTTCCCCAGCAGAGTCGCCAGAGCTGTCACACCTCCTTTTTCCGCACCCGCGAGAGCGCGAAGGAGTTTTTCCAATTAAAGGACAATCGAAACGGGATTTATTTAATTAATTCAGAGTCGCCACTTGGGAAAATAATGGTGTCCCAAGTCACCGGTTTAATCCCGAACCGAGGAAATTTTATGACTCTATTTAACGGTCCGCGAATCAGAAATCCGGATAAGGAATTCTGTTAACCCGGGAGAAGGTGTTAGGCATTCCCGAGTTCAGTGGTTCTAGCACGGTCGCTCAACTATTATATTAGGCTTGATTATCTGATTTTAATACAAATATGAACTAGTGTGCAAACTACCACTCCAAACCGCTTTTGATTATTATTATTATTATAAGAATTATTATTATTATTATTTTAACAAAGAATTGCAACGTTGTGAAAATGTATCTCGAACCACGTCGCACCGGTGCACCCGTGGTTGTCAACACATTTCGACTCCGTTGAGATTTGGATTTGAGTCACATAAATGCGCACCCGTGATTAGGAGGGTATTATTATTAACTAACGCGCCTAAAGTAATTTCGCGTTTGTACTTTGCGAGGGCCACGAAATTTGCTAAATGGCACGCCTCGAGTTTTAAGAATTTTGAAAGGAATTCAAAACTAAACTTTAAGGGCCGTAAACTATATTCAATTTCCTATTTAATATGGAACAATAATACTACTAATCCAGATCCGTGAATCTAAACCGGGACCAAACATCTTAAACTTTAGGAACTTTTTCAAGAGTCAATCTTTTCAACAACATAGTTTTTCATGAAAACAGTAGCCCTGAACTAAGAAAAAAATAAAGAATTCCATTTTTCAAATTTAACAATTCTGCACATTTCACCTTAGCTCACATGACCCAAATTTGTCTAAGCTCATGGCTAAACACAGTAGAATCCCAACCCCTAATTCCTTCTCATATCACATATTAATATATAAAAAAAAAAACAAAGGCATGCTAATGTATAACCAACTTACAATCAATTATCAAAACAAGAATCTGAAGTTATTCAAAGATATAAATTAAGGCAATAAACACCAATATAACAAAAAGAAAATGACTTGTATCATTAATCAAACAAGGTGAGAAGTGGACCTCAGAAGTTTGAATCGGAAACTTTAACGCTTGGACTGCTTCACAAGCGACCAGATCGCAAACAAGACCTTGACGGAAATGGAACCTTGAATCAGCGACGAAGCAGAGCGACAAGCAACGACCCCAAAACCTTGCTCTATTCTCTTATTTTGTCAAGGGACATACCATTTTCGGGTGTTGTTTTGGACTGTTTTTCCCTGGGTTTTCGAACTATTTCCATGGTGTTTTCAACTGTGTCTTTTGGAGATTTGAGAGCTCGTTTTCGACTAACTTTGCGGCTGGTTTTTCAAATGGTTTCGAGCTTCATGTGGCGACGTTGATGGAGGTTTTCCGGTGGTGTTCTTATCCAAGATGATATCGGGGGTCAGCGGAAGAGGTCGAGAAGAAGCAGAAAGGATCGGAGTTCGAAGAAGACGATCCACAGAGAATCACTTTTGGCGTTCTCTACTGGTTTGTCCAAATCGGAAGAAAAATGGACGATGAGGTGCTGTGTGTTTGTTCAGAACTGATTGCATCTCTCATTTTTTTTTTATATTTTTCCGAGTTATTTCGGCATTCAAAAAAAAATCTCAAGGAGAAGGTGATGCGGTTTAGTTGAAGAAGCCCCAGAAAAACCAATTCCATCTCTCCTCCTCTTTTTAAAAACGTTCACTGCCTTCTTCATGAAGAAGAAGCAGCACAGTCACGTTATCTTCCTTCACGTGAGTCTCTCTTTCTTTTGTCTTCTTTTTTTTTTATTTTTTTTTTAAATAAAAACCCATACAAGTTTTGTCCTTTACCTTTGTTTTTTTCCTTTTGTCTTTTTTTCTTTGTCTTTTTCCCTTTGTCCTTTTCTTATTATTCCCACATCCCATTATGTATTGTCCCCTTAGTGTAGTGGACTCGGATTATTACGGGCTAGGTCCGAAAATTATAAAACCGGGTAGTTTGAACCCAAATATTATTCTTCGCCCGGAACCGAGAATGGTGTTATTTAATTAATCATAGGTAATCAAAATAACTATAATACTCATAATTAAAATAAAACTATTTTTTATATTTTTCAAGTTTAAAATAACTACAAAATATTAATGAAACTATTTTTTATTATTTTCGTTTTTATAAAAAGATAAAAATATAAAGTACTATTTTTATATTTTTCAAGTTTAAAATAACTACAAAATATTAATGAAACTATTTTTTATTATTTTCGTTTTTTTATAAAAGATAAAAAATATAAAGTACTATTTTTGTATTTTTCAAGTTTAAAATGACTACGAAACATTAATAAAACTATATTTTTGTTATTTTTCATTTTAAGGTAAAAATAAAGTAAAAGAGTCAAATTTAGCTAAAATAGCTATATTAAAATTAAACTAAATATTTTACGCTGAAAAAATATAAAAAATCTCGGGGAGGGTCAAAAATCACGCGTTTACACTTAGTACGAGAAATCATAGAAGAAGGTGGAGTCACGGTGAAGAAAATTCATACTACCGAGAATCCTGTTGATATGCTGACAAAAGTGGTGACTGCGATCAAGTTTCAACATTATTTGGATTTGATCAACATTGTTGAACACTGAAGATTGAAGATGAAGACACAACCAAAACTTGTTACTGAGAGAAAATTGAAGATTGTGGAATTTTTCCAAGGTGGAGATTTGTTGAATATGTCAAAACTTCTTATCCCACATCGGTGGTTTAAGAAAGTGGTAGGGAATATTTCCCTATAAAATGAGGCCTAATGTTTAGGATTTAAACACACCTCTCATTTGCTTTCTTATCTTCTTAAGGCATTTGTATCTTCTCTCTTTAGTATTATTTCACTTGTATTTTGGAGTGGAATAAAATATTGGTTGTGTCAGAGGAGTAGGCAAAATTAGCCGAACCTCGTAAATTCTGGTGTTCCTTTTATTGTTGCTTTTTCGTCTTATTTATTATTTAGTGGCTGTCATAATTTTTGGTATAGTAGTTGTGACTCATTCACACTATATACATTTGGCTTCCGCAACAGCACCTGCATATGTTTAAACCTGCATCGCTCTGCATGTATTTAAACTCGCACCCGCAATGCCTCATCACCATCCCGCGTGCCGGCTAGGCGAACCAATAATTTTTTGTTATAAAAAAAATGTAAACCATCAAATTGTTCAGGTGATTTCTGTGTTTTCTCATTTTTTTTTTCCTATCATAATAACCTATTTTTATTACTACCATATAGTCCTCAAATATCTCTCCTTTGATCAAAACGAAGTCGTTGACCCTACTGAAAAGCGAAAATTAAATAATCGACGACACGAGCCAACTACGCTACTAGGAAATTATCTAGCGATTATGATTTACTTGCAAATAAACTCAAGCAACGCAATATATGATTTACTTGTCCTGAGATGTACAGTTTACTTGGGCCATTTGCATGATGAGGGAATAACATTTGGATGTCTAAAATGTTGGTACCTGCCTTGATTCTGTTTTTTTCTATAAGAAATTCTACAACATTAACCCCACTGTCATTGGTATGCCATATGCTGCCAATTATTATCTTTACTGAAAAGTGTTTTTTGCAATTTATTTGACAGAGTTTTTTATCTTATTTTCGCAATGTAGATGGATTATGGATAGCCGTATGATGAATATACTCAGGAGTATGAGTGACAAACGGGCGGGTCGGGTCGGATATGATTCGGATCGAAACGGATAAATGAAAAAACGGATCAATTATCCGACCTGACCCATATTTAATACGGATAAAAAAGGGTTAACCGGCGGATAATATGGGTAAATATGGGTTACCCATATTATCCATGACTTCTTGTATATGATCACCTTTTGGAGAATTCTTACTCTCCCTAACTTGAGGAACCTCCAATTTGAGGTTTTACAAATGTAAATGTTAGATTCATTAATTACCCATTGGTTACTAATTGGTTATTTATTTTCTAAATAGATAATATGGTTCTTATCCATATTTGATCCGGTTTTAAATAATTCATTATCTAACCCATTTTTTAATAGATAATAAAGGTGAATAACTATTTTCTTTGAACCATTTTGCCGATCCCTAATCAAGAGTGCCTGGACGCAGTTAATGATGAATTCAAGCTTTATCGCTGTCATACTATTCTGAATTGTTCTCGTAATTGCCCAAAGGGATTGAATCCTGGGAAGCCAGAATATTAAATTTGAGGAAACAAACACATATTTCATGCATTATGGCTATGTTTTTTAGTGGATAGTTATTCTTTGGACATATTTTCTATTAATGCAAAACCTGATTTTCTTTTAATGAAAATGTGGAACAATTGGAAATGATTTTATCGTGAAATATTTTTCAATAAAAACTTACCACACTCCAAAAAGTTAGAGTTCCTCATGCGTGAAGTGTGACGATCTGATTATAAATTTGAGTAAATATTCAAAACTAGTACAAGGTATTTCTTATATTTGCACAATATTCAGATGATCTCCTAGATAACCATTAACGATATAGTTTTTATCTTCACGAGGTTTGCTCAAACTCCTAAACTAGAATACTAATATAGAGATCCTACTCCTATATAATCACCTAGCTGTAATGAGAAAAAAACAAGGAAAAACTAATACTAGTAATCAGATGCTATGTTGTGGTGAAACAGTGAAACAAGAAGAATAAGAATGAAGTTGTCAGTAGTAGCTAGCTTTCTGGTGTCTATAGTGATCATTCAGAATATGAGTAAAGTTGGAACAAGCACTCGCCTTCCATTTCTCATAAATCCTAAAACTGTTGAATCATCTCAATACATCACAGTGACAGGTTACCTAAAACAATCCACTTTAGCATAACATTGTCCTATGTTGCTTGGACTCTTCAAAATTGTTGTAGCGTCTCGGATCCTCAAAAATACACTGCTATTGGAGGATCCGAGACACCCTGCTGTATGTTTTAAGAGTCTAAGCAAACATAGCCTTTATCTGCATATAATCAGGAGATGAACTAACAATCTTGCTATACTTTTCTTTTGAATAGGTTGTAACAACAACTGCGACATAGCCTGCTGTTATTGTGATATCACAAAGCAGCCACCTCTCTGCATACAGTGCTGCCGAGAAGAGCGTTGAGCCCCTGAATTTTCAAGTATCAATTCTCTTTATATTTTGTGTGTGCGTGTGTGTGGGCGGGGGAGGGGGGCGTGTTTAGTCAAGAAATTCGTGTAAGCTGGTGGTGCACACTTAAAAAACTCGTCACAGATAATTAGCCCACATCTTTATCCTTCTCCACTTAAATACCAGCATTTTCTTCGTTTAGCCAGCTTCAAGCACATATTCCTTATAATTGATGAGTCTATCAAATTCAAAAAGAAAACAAAAACTGTGCTGGACTTACAAGTTATATCAAAATCAAATGATTGTTGTCTTAGATCTCAAAGCTACTAAGTTAGGGCTTTTCTTTTAGCTGCATTACGAAGTTATGATTCATTGTGTTCTTCATCAATTTGTTCTGTTTCATGCGATGAATCTGAGGTCATATTTCTTAACCAACGCTCTCTTTTATGCTTTTTAAACATGTTATAAAAGAAATGAAAAAAACCATAGTATAGAATTCGTTGAATTTTGCTCTCGTTACTTACAGCATACAATTTATACTAGTATCAAATTTCATGAATTCCACAAATTGTAACTACCTAAATGACATGGCTTCACTTCAATATGAAGATCAAGGCATTCGTCTGTCGTACCAATTCATTGATGATTGGGATTCTTTTGTTAGAGAGAATGAAGCCCTTGAAGCTGGGCCTTGATTGGCAGCATAGTCTAGATAAGAGCAATCTGGCAAGACATCCCTATTGTTAACCTCTACTATCTAAACAAGTTACAGTTACTATATGGATTTCAAATCTATTTCTCAAATATAATAAAGAAAGTCATAAAATCGATTAATATCCATACAAGGACCAGCTACTCCAATCTTCATAACAATATGATAGGTATTTGGTTATCCCATCCCCTCGAAAAACAGTTAAAAAGGGTGTTTGGGGGGGTGGGGGGAGAGAGAGAAGAGACTGGGACTTTCTGAGCTAAATCCAGCTTCTCATTATTGAAGGGTAGTCCAAGTTAAAAGAGGAGTACTTGATTTCAGAGTTGGCTCATTATTCATTAAAATCTGGTAATTTCCAGCAGGCCACCTTTAGTCCTTGTAAAAGCAGCAAGTTTGATACAACTCACTCACATATTGAGTATATAGGAAATGCTATTGGTACTGATCTAATGTAGTAAAGAGACATGATATGGTAAACTCACAATTTGAGTACCATATTAATACTCTCCTCGTAAGTCCAAGAAACACCACAGCTGAAGCAATCTGAACTTTTAAATCTGCAATATCAACATCATGGCCGCCTTCAACGAGACCCCAACTGTCAACCTGGAAGAAGCCAAAGAAAAGTCAGCAATTAAACTTGAGGAACAACTCTGGGTAAATGATGGACCAAAGCCCTGGTGGTTAATGTTTTTTAGGATACACGAGTCTTAAAAAGGATAATGAAGGAAAATTGACTGTAGTACAAACCTGCAAATCTTCCTCGAGCCTAATCAGCTCAATAGCCTCTTCAATTCCCAATCTACCACGGAAAAGTCCAAGTGCAATGACTAGCAAATGTGCAGCTGAAGCAATTGCATCAATTGTTGCTAATTCACAATCATCCATTTTCTTGAGAAGGCTTTCAATGGCACTAACAAGACCATCGTCTTGCTTGCCACCAAAAAAACTGGTATATACAGTTGGCTTGAAGCCAAATTCTGAGTGGCCTGGAGAGCTTACTGAAAGGGCCTAGAAGGATGGCCTCTACCATAAGAATCTCTACCTCCAGACGAGGTACCACTGAATGATGGGGCCTATTATCAGACTCATGACCACCTCCCTGTGGCAAAACCCTCTCAACTCTACGGCACACATCGGTCGCCTCCTGAAAAGTGACCTCACTCCCGGCCTGAGCCACTATACCCGGCTGACCTGCCACCACTAACTGAACCACGGGAACTTGAACCAGGGGAGCTACCTGCTCCGGAGTACGTGTAGCAGGGGTCTAAACCCCTCTTCTAACCTGAGGAGTGGCTGATGCTACTAGAAGCAGAGCCGCTCGAATGACACTCTCCACAAAGCCTACCAATCGGATTGGAGCGTCCTGAAGAATTAGGGTGGCAATGAAACCCTGCAGGACGTGAGCTTGGCCCACCGGAGCTACTGAGGCTGGAACTTCCTCGTCATAATTAACCCGAGGCTCCACCTGTGGGGCTGTTGCTCGGGGCTGAGCTCTGCCCCTACTTCGGCCTCTGTCACGGCCTCGGCCTCGCCCTCTGCCCCTCGTAAGAGCTGCTGCTGGGGCCTCGGGCTGCTGCGCGGTGGAAGAGGAAGCACGTGTTCCCGCAATTTGCAAATGAACAGAGTAGAAGGACAAGTAGTATTTGAGAAACAGAATCGCACGATAAGAAAGAACAAAAGTGAAATTTTCCTAACTGTGTAGCCTCTGAGGGATAAATACAGACGTCTTCGTACCGATCTTTCTCACTTAAAATTTTGTTTGTGAGTCGTGAGACCTATGTAACCTAGTGCTCTGATACCAACTTGTCACGATCCGGATTTTCCACCATCGGGAGTCGTGATGGCGCCTACTAATAAGAGCTAGGCAAGTCAAATTAATTTACTTCTTTTAGCAATTATCGATCATTTAATAAAATCAAAATATAATATGATAAAGCGGAAATCTCAATATATAATTAATTGAAAGAAATGCAGAAGTTTAACAGAATCCTCTACCCAAGAATTGGAGTCAAAAACTCACGAACGTCTAGAGAATGCTAAATACAATGTCTGAATTAAAAAACATAGTTCTGTTTGTTCCGGTACAAAGAACAACAAACTAAAGTAAGGATAGAACAGACTCCGGGCCAAGCGGACGCCAGCAAGGCTACCTCGGGATCTCTGGACTGAAGTCAGCTACCAAACTCATACTGTTCCTGCTCAAAACCTGGAACTGTGCAAAAAGATGCACACAGTGTAGCATCAACACAACCGACCCCGTGTGCTGGTAAGTGTCTAGACTAACCCTGGAGAAGTAGTGACGAGGCTATACTGGACACCACATAAACCTGTGCAGTTCTATATATGTACAACAGAAAACGAAACACCAGGCATTAACAATAGGATATAGAAATTTATCAAGTCGAGAGGAAGGGGAGCATCCAATAGGGGATGCAGCAATCTGAATAACAAAAATCAACAGATAGAAGGTGAAAATGTACAACTGCAATATCAATGAAAGTAGAAATTCAACAAATCATGGCACGGAATGACCCTTCGTGCATCAGTAATCAAATCAGGGCACGAAATGTTCTTTCGTTCATTAATAATCAAAACATGGCACGGAATGTTCCTTCTTGCATTACTGATCAAAATATGGCACAAAATGTTCCTTCGTGCATTAATAAATTCTCAACACAAATCGTGCACGGCATCAACCTTCGTGCTCTATCACTCTTCCTCACACAAGCAACAATCACAACCAAAGGGGCGAGAGGATAAACAAATAATAATAAAAGTCCTGGCAAGAAAAACACAAGTAAACAGTTAATCCCGGCAAGGGAATTAAAACAATAATTTTCATCCCAACGAGAGAGATAATCAATATACTAATACAGCCCGGCACAGTCCGAGCATGTAGCCGGAAAGATTTTGTGATAGAAAATATAAATTCTATGAGAAATGTGGATAAAAATGATATTAATATTGATATGGTTGACTTCGGTCAACATTTTTGGTAAACGGATCCGGACCCGAGATTGGGTGGTCCCGAGAGGTCCGTAGGAAAATATGGGACTTGGACATGCGTCCGGAGTCGAATTCCGAGGCCTAGAGCCCAAGTTATGAATTTTTCTATGAAATTGTTTTTGAAGTAATTGTTAAAGGAAATGAATTAATTGACCTTGGTATCGGGCTCGTATTTTGGTTCCGACGCCTGGTACAAGTCTTAAATATTATATATGTGATTTATGTAAAGTTTGGTGACATTCGGATGTCGTTTGAGATATTTTGGACCTTGAGTTCCAAGTTTGAAAGTTTTGAAAACCAAAAGTATGAAAATCATGAATTTGAGGCTTGATTTGATGAAAACGATGTGATATTGGCGATGTGATCGCACGAACAAGTTCATAATGTGTTTTTGAGGTTGTGTACATGTTTGGTTTGGAGCCGGGGGCTCGGGTAAAGATTTGATAGGCCGTTGGATTAAATTCTGAAATGTTGCACTGCTGGTTTTTCACCCAGTTTTTCACCCAGCTGTTGGCTTCGCAATTGCGAAGGGGGCAGTACAAGGCAGGGCTCGCAAATGCGAACCCTGATCGCAAATGCGAAGCCCCTCATGACCCGGCCTTGTTCGCAAATGCGAACATCCCCTTGTCCTGCCTATGTTCGCAAATGCGAACAATAGTTCGCAAATGCGAACAATGCCCTTTACTGTCTGTGTTCGCAAATGCGAACATTAGTTCGCAAATGCGAACACTGCCCTTTCCAGCCTGGTTCGCAAATGCGAACATATGTTCGCAAATGCGAAGCCCCCAGATTTGCCTTGGCTTTGCAAATGCGAACAAATGTTCGCAAATGCGCAATTGCGAACCCATGTTCGCAAATGCGAACACAGAGACCTGTAAAACACGATTTTCAGTTCATTTCTTCACTTTTTACAAAACAAAAACACCCATTTGCGATTCTTCACGGATTCCTTCTTCATCAAAACAATTGTAAGTCACTTTTTACTTAATTCTTTCAATTCCTAACATCATTAATCATGTTTTTCAATAGAAATCAAAGGTTTTCATGGTAGAATTTCTTGTTTTTGTTAGAATATAGGGTTTTTCATAAATTGGGAAATTGGACCTCGAATTGAGGTCCGATTTTGAAACAAATCATATACATGAACTCGTGAGGGGATGGGTAACCGGATTTTGGTCCGAACCCCGAGTTCCGACCATGTGGGCTCGGGGTCGAAATTCACTATTCCGGGCAGAATGTTGTAAAAGTTGTATTTGGTCTTAGGAATTAGTTTGTTGAGTAGTATTGATGATATTAAATCAATTGTGTATAGATACGATTGGATTGGAGCCAAATTTGAAAGAAAAAGACATTTCCACGGATTGAATTGTTCATAAACATTCGAGGTAAGTGTTTGTTCTATCCTAGCTTGAGGGAATAGGAATATGTGTTATGTGTTATGTGATCGAGTGCGGTGTATGGGCTGTGGTGACGAGCATCCATACACTGGCGTCTAGTATGACTGTGAGTCGTTGAAAATGCTTATTTTGAGATATATTTACAGATGAATTGTTGAACCTTTGCCAGGTTGTAGAATTGTTATTGTTCTCCCTTGTCGGGACTTGTTGTGAAGATAATTATTGATTGCCCTTGATGGGACGGTTTATGAATTACTGTTTCTTTCTTTGCCCTTAACCATGATTGTTATTTGGGTGAGGAAGAGTGATAATGCACGAAGGGTGATGCCGTGCCATGTTTATTTATTTATGCACGAAGGTTAATGCCGTGCCTTGTTTGATATTGATTATGCACGAAGGTTAATGTCGTGCCATGTTTTATTGATTATGCACGAAGGATCATGTCGTGCCTTGTTGTTGAACCATGTACGAAGGATCATGCCGTACCATGGATGTGAGGATGAGAGTAAAAGCACGAAGGGTGATGCCGTTCACTTTACTTGCTTATTTTTCTTATTTTGTGAAAACTATTTGTTTCAATCTGTTTTGTTTCATTGATGAATTATGTATATTCGATTGTGCTCCCCATAGCATGTTCCCTCCATTGCTATTTGTTTTGCTTAGTTTTTATTTGTTTTGTGGTACATATGTATATAGAACTGCACAGGGTTATGTGAGTGTTTGGTCCTAGGCTTGTCACTACTTCGCCGGGATAGGCCGAGCACTTACCAGCACATGGGGCCGGTTGTGCTGATACTACACTTCTGTGCGTTTTGGCACAGGTCCAGGTTTTGAGCAGCAACAACAATAGTAGTTCACTAGCAGGATTGTCATACTCACTAGACTAAGGTAGCTTGCAGACGTCCGTAGGCCCGGCGTCTCTCTCTTTATTTATGTTACTAGCTGTAGTCTCTTTGTTCCGAGACAAACAGAATTATGTTATATTTCTTTCAAACTTTTATGTGTAGTATTCGGTAGTAGTTCGTGAGTTGGTGACTCCACGTCTTGGGTAGAGGATTTCAGTATGATTTTCATCTTGTAATTAGTTATCTCTATTTCGATAAAGTATTCTGCATTTATTTAATTAAAATTGTGTTAAAAACAGGATAGTATGAATACAGTAGCTTGCCTAGCTACCACGAGTAGGCGCCATCACGATCCCGATGTTGGGGGAAAATCCGGGTCGTGACATTTTAACCTATTTTCAGATTTATATTTATCAAATAGCCACAATTAAGTGACTATAGTTCAATTAACCAATTAGCCTTTTTAACTATAAAAAATTCAAAATTAGTTCGCTAATTAGAATCGCATTACATCTATAACCAACCATAAGCAATCTTACAAACATAGCCACTTTTGATCTATTATTCAATTAACAAGACCCGGGAAATAATTTGATAGATGGTGAGTCTTATTAATCGAAATAACTAATCGCCTTTGAATCTACTCCGGAGGTGGAGCCTCGTATTGAGATTGACGAGGAGGTTCCGGTTCCGGCGGCTCCGGTGGGCCCAGCTCGGGTCCCGGGAGAGGCTTTGTTACCCCGGATCTTCGGGATGCTTTGGTCGAGAATAGCGGGATTTATGGACGGCATTGCCGAGAGCGGGTTTATTATCGGTTGCACCAGCCGCTTCTCGGGCGGAGGAGGGGCCCGGACTCCTATTGCTCGTACTTCCGGAGCCGGTAGCTCCTCGGCCTCGGGCACCAGTAATTCGCCAGCTGTGGCCACTCGGTCGGGTACCACAGCTCATGTCGGTGATGGAGCGGCCATGACTTCTGATTCGTTATGGAGACTTGATCGGTTCTCCAAGCTATTTACCACTACATTTAGTGGAGCCACATCAGAGGATCCTCAGGACTTCTTATTCAGTTGCCATGAGATTCTCAAGACTATGGGGATTGTGGAGTCAAATGGAGTTGACTTTTGTACATTCAGGCTTGCAGGATCCGCCAAGACTTGGTGGAGAGATTATTGCTTGACTCGACCATCAGGGTCCCCAGCTTTATCATGGGATCAGTTTGCGTAACTATTTATGGAGAAGTTTCTCCCTGCTACTCAGCGGGATGTACTTCGGAGGCAGTTTGAGCGCCTCCATCAGGGCACTATGACGGTCACACAGTATGAGACGAGATTTGTCGATTTGGCTCGTCATGCAGTGGTGATACTTCCCACAGAGCGGGAGAGGGTCCGCAGGTTTATAGATGGGCTTAATCGGCCAATTAGACTCCAGATGGCTATGGGCGTGGGGAGTGACATATCATTTCAGGAGGCAGCTAATGCAGCACGCAGAGTTGAGATGGCTCTCGCTAGAGGAGGCGGTTATTCTTCGGATAAGAGGCCTCGTCATTCGGGTAGGTTTGGTGCTTCTTCCTCTGGTAGCAGAGAATCCTTTGATAGAGGCCAGTCCTCCAGGCCTTTTCATTCCGCCCTTCAGGCTTCACAGGGTGGACCAGGTGATCGCGGTTCTCATGGGCATTATTCAGATCAGCCTCCTATTAGTGCTCGGCCTCTTCAGAGTGTTCGTGGAGGCCATTCAGGTCGTCAGGGCCAGCAGCCTCATCAGCCTAAGAGTTGCTACGGTTGTGGTGACCCAGGTCATCTTGTCAGGTTTTGCCCTCGAGCGACAGGCAACAATTAGCAACGGGGCCCTCGTCCTATGATTCAGGCCCCAGCTGACCCTCCGCTTGCCCAGCCAGCCAGAGGCGGGGGTAGAGATCGTAGAGGTGGAGGTCGAGACTGTAGAGGTGGAGACCGTCCAGCCAGAGGTAGAGGTCAGCCAGTAGATGATCGTCCCAGAGATGTAGCTCAGATGGGCGGTGCTGACCCCCAATTTTATGCTTTACCAGCTAGGCCAGAGGCTCAGGCATCAGATGCCGTGATTACATGTACCATTCTTGTTTGTGACAGAGGTGCTTCAGTATTATTTGACCCTGGGTCTAACATATTCATATGTGTATTCCTACTTTGCACCGTATTTGGCCGTGCCTAGCTATGCTCTGGATATTCCAGTTTATGTGTCTACACTAGTGGGTGACTTCGTTGTAGTCGATCGGGTGCATCGTTCGTGCGTAGTTATATTTGGGGGTCTTGAGACCCGTGTTGATCTGTTGCTTTTGGATATGGTAGATTTTGATGTCATATTGGGGATGGACTGGTTGTCCCCATACCATGCTATTCTAGATTGTCATGCTAAGACGGTGACCTTAGCCTTGCCAGAATCACCCCGATTAGAGTGGAAGGGTACCTCAAGCCACTCCGTTCGGCACTGTTATTTCCTATGTTAAGGCTCGACGCATGGTCGAGAAGGGGTGTCTAGCTTATCTGGCTTATGTTCGTGATTCCGGCGCAGAGGTTCCTTCCATTGAGTCAGTCCCTATTGCACGGGAGTTTCCTGAGGTTTTTCCTTCAGACCTGTCGGGCATGCCACCCGACAGGGATATTGATTTCTGTATTGATCTGGCACCAGGCACTCAGCCCATCTCTATTCCACCCTATTGTATGGCCCCGCCGGAGTTAAAAGAGTTGAAAGATCAGTTGCAAGACCTTCTTGAGAAGGGCTTTATCAGGCCCAGTGTTTCCCCCTGGGGAGCAACTGTATTATTTGTAAAGAAGAAAGATGGCTCGATGCGGATGTGTATTGATTACCGGCAATTAAACAAAGTGACAATAAAGAATAAGTATCCACTGCCGAGGATTGATGATTTGTTTGACCAGCTCCGGGGAGCGAGGGTATTCTCTAAGATAGACTTGAGGTCAGGCTACCATCAGCTGAAGATCAGGGCGGCTGACATTCCTAAGACAGCCTTTCGCTCTAGATATGGGCATTATGAGTTCTTGGTCGTGTCCTTCGGGTTGACCAATGCCCCAGCAGCATTCATGGAGTTGATGAATCGGGTATTCGGGCCTTACTTAGATCTGTTCGTGATAGTCTTCATAGATGACATCCTGGTGTACTCCCGCAGCCAGGAAGAGCACGAGCAGCACCTCAGAGTGGTTCTTCAGACTCTGAAAGATTACCAGCTATATGCCAAATTTTCTAAATGTGAGTTCTAGCTGAGTTCGGTAGCATTTCTGGGTCACATTGTATCGGTGGAAGGTATTCGGGTAGACCCAAAGAAGATTGAGGCAGTCCAGAATTGGCCTCGACCAGCTTCAGTGACTGAGATCCGGAGTTTCTTGGGATTAGCAGGTTACTACCGTCGATTTGTAGAGGAGTTTTCTTCTATTACCGTCGATTTGTAGAAGGGTTCCCAGTTCAAGCGGTCAGATGAGTGTGAGGCGATCTTTCAGAAGCTCAAGATAGCCTTGACTACAGCACCAGTGCTGATACTACCTATGGGTGCAGGGCCTTATACGGTTTACTGTGATGCATCCCGTACGGGGCTTGGAGCGATATTGATGCAGGATGGTAAGGTTATTGCTAACGCTTCGAGATAGTTGAAAATACATGAGAAGAATTATCCGGTTCATGATGTTGAGCTGGCAGCAGTGGTTCATGCCTTAAAAATCTGGAGGCATTATCGATATGGTGTGGCGTGCGAGGTGTACACGGACCACAAAAGCCTACAGTACTTATTCAAGCAAAAGGAGTTGAATTTACGACAGCGGAGATGGTTAGAGTTGCTAAAAGACTATGATGTTACTATCTTATATCATCCAGGTAAGGCCAATGTGGTGGCCGATGCTTTGAGTAGAAAGTATGCCGGCATGGGTAGTCTTGCATACATTCCGGTCAGTCAGAGACCATTAGCTCTAGATGTCCAGGCCTTAGCCAACCGGTTCGTGAGATTAGACATTTCTGAGCCTAGTAGGGTGTTAGCCTGCACGGTCGCTCGTTCTTCCTTATTAGAGCGTATCCGTGAGAGGCAATTTGATGATCCTCATTTACGTGAGTTGAGAGATACGGTACAGCGGGGAGGTGCCACACAGGTAAACCTAGATGATGATGGGGTATTGAAATTGCAGGGTCGAGTTTGTGTGCCCAATGTCGAAGGGATTCGAGAGTTGATCTTAGCAGAGGCCCACAGTTCACGGTATTCTATTCACCCAGGCACCGCGAAGATGTACCAGGACTTACGGCAACACTATTGGTGGCGCAGAATGAACGAAAGACATCGTTGCGTATGTCGCCCGGTGTCTAAATTGTCAGCATATGAAATATGAGCACCAGAGGCCTTGTGGCGTATTCTAGAGAATTGAAATTCCCGAGTGGAAATGGGAGCAGATCACAATGGACTTCATTATAGGACTTCCTTTGACTCGAGGGAAATTTGATGCTATTTGGGTCATTGTTGATTGGCTGACCAAGTCAGCACAATTCATTCTAGTATCTTTCTCTTACTCATCGGAGAGGTTAGCAGAGATTTACATCAGGGAGATTGTTTGTTTTCATGGGGTGTCGGTGTCTATTATCTCAGATCGGGGTACGCATTTTACCTCGCGTTTCTGGAGAGCGGTCCAGCAGGAGTTAGGCACCCAGGTCCAGTTGAGTACAGCTTTTCATCCTCAGACAGACGGCCAGTCTGAGAGGACTATTCAGATTCTTAAGGACATGCTTCGAGCCTGTGTTATTGATTTCGGAGGCTCGTGGGATCAGTTTCTACCATTAGCAGAGTTCGCCTACAATAACAGCTACCAATCTAGCATCCGGATGGCTCCGTATGAGGCGTTGTATGGTAGGCGATGTCGATCACCAGTTGGATGGTTTGAACCGGGAGAGGCTCGGTTGTTGGGTACGGACTTAGTTCAGGAGGCCTTGGATAAGGTCAAGACTATTCAGGAGAGATTGCGTTCAGCTCAGTCCAGGCAGAAGACTTATGCGGACCGTAAGGTTCGAGATGTAGATTTCATGGTTGGTGAACGAGTATTGCTCCGAGTGTCGCCTATGAAGGGCGTGATGAGGTTCGGAAAGAAGGGCAAGCTCGGCCCTAGGTATATTGGTCCATTTGAGATTCTAGACAGAGTGGGAGGGGTGGCTTACAGATTAGCTTTGCCGCCTAGCTTATCAGCAGTGCATCCAGTTTTTCACGTATCTATGCTTCGGAGATACCACGGCGATCCTACTCATGTGTTAGACTCCAGCACTGTCCAATTGGACAATGATTTATCCTACGAGGAGGAGCCGGTGGCCATTCTAGACCGGCGGGTTCGACGATTGAGGTCGAAGAGTTATCCTTCTGTGCATGTTCAGTGGAGAGGTCAGCCTCCTGAGGCGTCGACCTGGGAGTCAGAGTCTGATATGCAGAGCCGCTACCCATGTTTCCTGACTCAGGTACTTCTTTCTTTTGTCCGTTCGAGGACGAACGGTTATTTTAGAGGTGGAGATTGTGACGACCCAAAGGGTCATCACTTATTTTATTAATCATTTCGAGCTTCTGAGGCCTTGAAAACCTCATTCCATGTTGCCTCGATTTACGTGCACAATCCGAGCATGTAGCCGGAAAGATTTTGTGATAGAAAATATGAATTCTATGAGAAATGTGGATAAAAATGATATTAATATTGATATGGTTGACTTCGGTCAACATTTTTGGTAAACGGATCCGGACCCGAGATTGGGTGGTCCCGAGAGGTCCGTAGGAAAATATGGGACTTGGACATGCGTCGGGAGTCGAATTCTGAGGCCTAGAGCCCAAGTTATGAATTTTTCTATGAAATTGTTTTTGAAGTAATTGTTAAAGGAAATAAATTAATTGACCTTGGTATCGGGCTCGTATTTTGGTTCCGACGCCCGGTACAAGTCTTAAATATTATATATGTGATTTCTGTAAAGTTTGGTGACATTCGGATGTCGTTTGAGATGTTTTGGACCTTGAGTTCCAAGTTTGAAAGTTTTGAAAACCAAAAGTATGAAAATCATGAATTTGAGGCTTGATTTGATGAAAACGATGTGATATTGGCGATGTGATCGCACGAACAAGTTCATAATGTGTTTTTGAGGTTGTGTACATGTTTGGTTTGGAGCCGGGGGCTCGGGTAAAGATTTGATAGGTCGTTGGATTAAATTCTGAATTTTTGCACTGCTGGTTTTTCACCCAGCTGTTGGCTTCGCAATTGCGAAGCATTTCTCGCAATTGCGAAGAAGGCAGATCAAGGCAGGGCTCGCAAATGCGAACCCTGATCGCAAATGCGAAGCCCCTCATGACCCAGCCTTGTTCGCAAATGCGAACAATTGTTCGCAAATGCGAACATCCCCTTGTCCTGCCTATGTTCGCAAATGCGAACAATAGTTCGCAAATGCGAACAATGCCCTTTACTGCCTGTGTTCGCAAATGCGAACATTAGTTCGCAAATGCGAACACTCCCCTTTCCTGCCAGTGTTCGCAAATGCGAACAAAAGTTCGCAAATGCGAACTTCCCGGCCTTAGCTTATTTTTCAAACTCCAAAAATTGGTCGGGGTTCGCAATTGCGAACCCATGTTCGCAAATGCGAACACAGAGACCTGTAAAACACGATTTCCAGTTCATTTCTTCACTTTTTACAAACCAAAAACACCCATTTGCGATTCTTCACGGATTCCTTCTTCATCAAAACAATTGTAAGTCACTTTTTACTTAATTCTTTCAATTCCTAACATCATTAATCATGTTTTTCAATAGAAATCAAAGGTTTTCATGGTAGAATTTCTTGTTTTTGTTAGAATATAGGGTTTTTCATAAATTGGGAAATTGGACCTCGAATTGAGGTCCGATTTTGAAACAAATCATATACATGAACTCGTGAGGGGATGGGTAACCGGATTTTGGTCCGAACCCCGAGTTCCGACCATGTGGGCCCGGGGTCGAAATTCACTATTCCGGGCAGAATGTTGTAAAAGTTGTATTTGGTCTTAGGAATTAGTTTGTTGAGTAGTATTGATGATATTAAGTCAATTGTGTATAGATACGATTGGATTGGAGCCAAATTTGAAAGAAAAAGACATTTCCACGGATTGAATTGTTCATAAACATTCGAGGTAAGTGTTTGTTCTATCCTAGCTTGAGGGAATATGATTATGTGTTATGTGTTATGTGATCGAGTGCGGTGTATGGGCTGTGGTGACGAGCATCCATACACTGGCGTCTAGTATGACCGTGAGTCGTTGAAAATGCTTATTTTGAGATATATTTACAGATGAATTGTTGAACCTTTGTCGGGTTGTAGAATTGTTATGGTTCTCCCTTGTTGGGACTTGTTGTGAAGATAATTATTGATTGCCCTTGTTGGGATGGTTTATGAATTACTGTTTCTTTCTTTGCCCTTAACTGTGATTGTTATTTGGGTGCGGAAGAGTGATAATGCACGAAGGGTGATGCCGTGCCATGTTTTATTATTTATGCACGAAGGTTAATGCCGTGCCCTGTTAATAATGCACGAAGGGTGATGCCGTGCCATGTTTTATTATTTATGCACGAAGGTTAATGCGGTGCCATGTTTTATTGATTATGCACGAAGGATCATGCCGTGCCCTGTTATTGAACCATGTACGAAGGATCATGCCGTACTATGGATGTGAGGATGAGAGTAAAAGCACGAAGGGTGATGCCGTGTACTTTAATTGCTTATTTGGTGAGGATGAGAGTAAAAGCACGAAGGGTGATGCCGTGCAACAGCTTGCTATTCCTTGACTTGATATTACTTGTGTTTTACATTATACTTTGTTTTTCCTTGTGAATTTATTAACTGTTGTTAATTGTTGAATTCTTTGAGATATTCCTTATTGTGTTATTTCTTGTTATTCTGTGGTATACATATATATTGAATTGCACAGGTTTATGTGGGTGTCTGGTCCTAGGCTTGTCACTACTTCGCCGGGATAGGCCAAATTCTCAACACAAATCGTGCACGGCATCAACCTTCGTGCTCTATCACTCTTCCTCACACAAGCAACAATCACAACCAAAGGGGCGAGAGGATAAACAAATAATAATAAAAGTCCTGGCAAGAAAAACACAAGTAAACAGTTAATCCCGGCAAGGGAATTAAAACAATAATTTTCATCCCAACGAGAGAGATAATCAATATACTAATACAGCCCGGCAAGGGAATAATCATATTTCTTTCTCTTTCTTTCATTCCTTTTCAATAATTACTCTATCATTTGAGCCAATGCTCCAAAGATTTCACAAACATAATTCTTTCTCATACTCTTCACATTATATAAGAACCATCAGTTTCACAAGGGAGAGTCGCAACAAAGTTAGATAAGCACAATTAAGGACTCACGATCATGCTAGACACCAGTGTATAGATACTCGTTACCGTGTTTATACACCGTGCTCGACAATTAGCAATTAGCAAACAATACTCTAATTCTATTCCCTCAAGTCAAAGATAGATCAAACACTTACCTCAACTTCCACGGCTAAATCAATCCACAACAACCGCTTTCCCTCTCGAATTCGGCTCCAGCTCAATCAAATCTATAAAATAACGACTTTATAATATCAATAATAGCTAAATAAATCAAACACAATGTCTAAATATAGATTCCCAACCTTTCTTCCAAAAATTCCAAAATCGCCCCCGGGCCCGCTTGGTCGAAATACGAGGTTCGAACCAATTCCATATCATCCATTCCCCTATGAGCCCTATATAATTTGTTTTCAAATTCGACCCCAAAACGAAGTCTAAATCAAAGGAAATTGAAAAGCCCTAGCTCTACCGAATTTTCACCCTAATCTATGTGATTTAAGCCTAGGAATTCACTAATTAATGAAAGAAAATGAAGGAAATAAGTGAGAAATTACTAACCCAAATGATCTTGAAGAATGAGGGCTTCAATGGACTCCAATAGCTTGGGGAAGAAGAGAGCTCGTGAAAATTTTTGGACTAAACATGTATGTTCTGATTCTCGAAATTTAAAATATAACTGGGCATTTTTGTTCTATACGTTCGCAACAGGGGTGTCGCGTTCACGAAGAAGGGGGAGCTAGCAAGCTACGCGTTCGCGAGGGAAGGGCTGCGAACGCGAAGAGGAAACACTGGGGGTCCAAAGAAATGGCCTACGCGAACGCGTTGACCATCATGCGAACGAGGCGAAGTAAAGCTGGGACTCTATGCGTACGCGATCCAGTTATCGCGAACGCGATGAAGGAAGGAGGGCTGGGTTTAGAGTTCAAGAACTCTATGCGAATGCGAAGGAATGATGCGAACGTGACGAAGGGTGAAGCTGGTGCTTCGCGAACGCGAGAAACATAGTGCGACCGCGAAGGAGAAGACCTCTGAGCAAAAATATCAGATTTTTCTGCAACTTTTTGCTAAGTTCAAAATACTCCGAACCACCTCTGAAACACTCTCGAGCCCTCTTGGCTCCTAACCAAACACACACACTAACTCAACAGCCTCATACAAACTTAACCGTGTGATCAAATCGCCAAAATAACATCAAAAATAAAGAATCAAACCTCAAAATTATCACCTTTTCATCAAACTTCATAAACTTTCATTTTTAGTATTTAGGTCCGAAACACGTCAAATGACGTCCGATTTTGACCAAATTTCACAGGAAGCGCTTAAATCACATATAAGACCTGTACCGAGTGCCGGGACCAAAATACGAGCTTGATACCAACACTTTCTAATCCATTTTCATTTTAAATTTCCATATAAATTTGAGAAAAATAATTTCTTTTAAAAAGTCATTTCTCAGGCTCGGAACCTCGGATTTCGTTTTCGGGCATACGCGCAAGTCCCATATTTTTCTACGGACCCGCCGAAACCATCCAATCAAGGGTCCGGGTCCATTTACCCAAAATGTTGACCAAAGTCAACTTTAATCATATTAATATCAAAATTCATCAATTTTTACATAGAATTTATATTTAAGCTTTTCCGCTACGTGCTCGGACTGCGCACGCAAATTGAAGCAAGCCTAAATGAGGTTTTCAAGGCCTCGGTGACAGAGAATGAGTGAGAAAACATGTGATGACCCTTCAGGTTGTCACAATACACTTTTATTTTATAACTCAAACACAATATTTTAATATAATATTTTTATCTTTTTTTAAAAAAAAAATCTTTACCACTTAAGATAGTGTACACGGGCAACATATCATAAGACTAGCTAGTATGGCTAAAAATTTAACCTACAAGTTTAAGCTGACTTTCCTTTTAGTCGCATCCGAGAAAATTGTGCAATTTGATCGCTTCCAAATTATTCTCCCTAATTTTAGCTTATCACACAAGAATAGTTGTTTTTAAAAATAGTTTATATTATCCTACTGAACATAGGCTTATTTACGATTACGTAAATATGGAAAATGGGAGAAAGCGACATGAATACGGTCGTAATATGGGGCACATTCATTATATAGACGAAATATTTTAGGTAATTTTAATTCGTCAGTCTGCAACCGAAACTTCAGTCATTATTGGGATTCGCATCTAATTACAGAGCAACCCATCTTTTTTTGTCTTATTTTCTATAAATAGCGATAAGTATTTGATACGAACAAAGATTACATATTGTCCTGTTTTTTTAAAGTTACAAAGGAATCTAAAAGAAATAGGTTGATTTTGATGGGGTCGTGGAATTCAGTTTCGTTAGAAGTATTGTACAATGTTTTTGGATGGATTGCATTTGTCTTATGGTCTATTAGCTTTTATCCTCAAGTCGTATTGAACTTCCGTAGGAAAAGGTTTGTATTTTTTCTCTGCATTATTTGTTTCTTCTTTTACTACTAGTTCTTTTCTTTGTTTAATAATTATGTTTCTTACGTGAATCTTTTTGAATGAAAAACAGTGTGGTGGGCTTGAATTTTGATTTCGTGGTGTTGAATTTGACAAAGCACTCGTCGTATCTTATCTACAATGTTTCCATGTTCTTCAGTTCTGCCGTTCAGAGGCAATACCATCGTCGATATGGCTCTAACGAGGTTTATAACACCACCTTCAAATCCTTTATCCTTATGTTTTAACGAGGTTTATAACACCACCTTCAAATCCTTTATCCTTATGTTTTTCTCTATTGAAATGTGTGATGACACGATGTGACCTAGATAACCTATTCTAATGCAAGCATTAATGACCATTTGTACGGTTCAAACCTGTGACTTATAGGTTATATGGAGACAACTTTATTACTTCTTTTGGTTCAAAATACATATATTTTGACCATTTTGTGGTCTAAAATATGTGATTTTTCTAGATTTCAATAATGAATTAATTATTTTTTCCTACATTTACTCTTTGAGTAAATAGTGTTGGAGTATGTGTTAGGAGTATTTATATGAAGAGATAGTAAAGGTTAATATGGTCAATTTCATTACTAATTAATGTTAAAAGATAAATTTCTTAATCTGTATGAAAACAGCTAAAAATTACTTATTTTGGATCGGAGGAAGTATTGTTTTAAGACGACTCTTTAGGCCGTTATAAACGGGGGCATATGTAGTGTATTAGTGACGGGTTCAATTGAACCCATAATTTTGAATGTGAAGTAAAAGTTTATATGTAAAATTATTAAAACTACAAAAATTGTAGATATGAGAACCCATAACTTTAAAAATATAATGGGGTCAGTACTAAAAACCTTAAAAGATGAACTCATAGAATTTAAATTCTAGATCCGCCTTTAAATTTATAAACATCGAATTTGGCCATGTTATATTTGGTTAAGCACATTAGATCTTGAGTTTAAAAAAATATTTGTTTTGTCCCTTTATATTGGAATTCGGAAACTCGTTAATTTGGACTTTCTCTATGTAGTAAAAATCCAGATCTTTGCAAAATACATTTGTAATTAAAGAGTTGAACAATTAATGATTCACTAATTTGATGAAGATTCCAAGTGTAGGGAGTAGAAGCGCACAATTTTATTAATTAATACAAGTAGAAGGCTTATTATATATGTTTAACCAAATACCATAAGGATTAAAAAAAAGTTAATATTAGATGGAATAAAATCACTATGTTTTATAGTGAAGTTAATGATTAAATGTGCCTTCATTGTTTAATTTCAGATGATACCTGTAGCTGCTAATGATGTGGCTTTCTCTACTCATGCTGTTGCTTTAACAGCATTTACCTTATTTCAGATTGCTATTTATGATGTAAGTATACCATTCTCTTTTTTTACTCTTTTCAGCTCAAAAATATTACTACTATATATGTGCATACTGAAATTAATGTGAGTTTATGACTTTGTTTTAATAAATATATTTTTATTTTTATTTTTACAGCGTGGAAATCAGAAGGTCTCAAAAACTGCCATAGCAATTGTCACTGTTGCTTGGTTAAGTATTGCAGTTTGTGCATTTGTGTCTTTCCCTAAACATTCTTGGCTATGGCTAGTGTCCTGCTTTAAGTAAGCCATATTTTCTTTTAAATCCACAATTACTTGTACTTAACACTCTTTTCTTCATGTTTAAAATTTTTTAAAACAATTAAAAAAAATTGGTCAAGTTAAAGTAATAGTACTTTATCCATTTAACCACTATAATAGTAGAATCTCACACTTCTATAACTTAATTGCAGCACATTGCAGGTTGTTATGACAGTAATTAAATACATTCCCCAGGTATTAGCTTAATCCTTGGAAATTGTTGTTCTGTTTGAAGAGAAAAAACTCAAGATTTCTATATGAATTGCTTGTGATTTTGTTCTCTTCTATTCATATTGCACTATTTTGTTATATCTTTAAAGTTGTTGTACAGCCAAACCTATTTATAACAGCATCCTTATATAACAGTCATTCCCCGTAAAAGCCAAGTTTTTCTTGGAACTAATTTTTATATCATGTTATAATATATATATTTTTATAACAACACTTTACCATAACACCCAAAAAATATAGGAAAAAACGAGACTGCTATAGAGAAGTTTGATTGTATTTGTTTCCTTCTGAATTAAAGTTGGCTTTGAAAAATGTATAGGCTGTTATGAATTTTCGACGAAAAAGCACAATTGGATTTAGTATTGGCAACATTTTGCTGGATTTGTTTGGAGGTTTAACAACTTACGGTCAGATGGCAGTGCAATCCATAGATCAGCGTGAGTTTCAGCATTTGAATTGTATTTGTGTTCTACTAACATACTTTACTATTTCTGTTTTTTACCTAGCTAGTTAGAAATTCTATGAGAAATTGTTTATGTGCCTAATATAGAAATATTTTTCTAACTATTTTTTGCACAGATTCTTGGGTGAACTTTTATGGAAACATCGGCAAGACCTTATTGTCATTGGTAAGTAATTTTCCTTTATATTACTACACTTGTGATCAGATTCTCTTTGTTTCCTGATCTTGCGTTTAATTAGTATAGGTTAAGACATGACAATTATGTGGTTTTGATGAAATGAATGTTGCAGGTGTCGATATTCTTTGACATTCTATTCATTGTGCAACATTATGTGCTCTATCCTTCTAGGAAAGAAGTTGCTTCTCCTGATTTTGATGTGGTAAGCAAGAAGACATTGATGATTTGATGGACAGATGTTTATGTTTATTGTATATTTTGATTATATATGTATAGGCATATAGATATGCTAAGTAAAGACTATATTTCTGACTCAGGAGCAACCAAGGGACATTGATGGACGATGATTGCTGCGATAGCTGTAGCAAGTTACTGCAGGCAAATTCAGTTGCTTGTACTGCAGAGTTATTAGATACAATTCATTTGCTCATTTCCCTAAGTATAGTGAGCTCTAGCGTTGGAGGCACCAATTCCCCGAGGCAGAACAAAGATCTCAGACATATGGTTAAGTGGATTCTGCTTTACAAGTTTTTCCAATCTGCGACATACGGTTCCTACTGCACATTTAGAGAGAAATGGCAGTAGATGTTTAGAAGGAAATCTTAAGCTATAGAACGACTAAAAACATACATGTCATGTTTGTGTAAAATGCACAATGTATATAATTCCAGCACGCTCAACGACATCATTGAATCGAACAAAGTTAAAGGAAAGATGTAGTCTATGAAATAATATTTGGAGTATTTGAGATGGTATTCTCTTATTTGTTTGTTTATCAATTTGGTCCTATTATTTCAAGTTTTCATTCACAAACTTCAACTATTTTTCCAAGTCCATTATTTTGATGTGGTAAGTGACAATCCATTACTCTAATCTTTCAATCATCAGCTTGCGGCAGATGTTATGTATTGTATATTTTGGTTATGCATGCGACAACATGTTACGTAAAGATGACACTTTTGCCGGTATAACTCAGGAGAGGCTAAAGGGATGCTGCTAGGGACTATGGTTGTAGCTAGTTATTGTAGCCATAGGCATGTTCAAAATTTTCTCCAAGTATACTCAGAGGTGGATATAGATTGTAATATTGGGTTTAACTGGACCCATTACTTCCGACACGAGGCATAAATCTATATGTAAAAATTTACTAACATTGTAATAAATAGTAGTAGGTATAAATAGTAGTAAGTTTGAACCGAGGGTCTATCGGAAACAACATCTCCACCTTCATAAGGTAAATGTAAAGTTTGAGTACACATTACCCCCAAACCTCACTTGTGAGATTTTGCTTGATTTGTTGTTGTAATAAATAGTAGGTTTGAAACCATACTTTTAAAAATACAATGGTTCCTGGCAAAAATTCTTTAGGATGGACCCCATAAAGCTTAAATAGTGCATCCGCCTCTGAGTTTGAGTTCTAATGTTGGGACCACCAATTTCCCGAGGCATAACAAAAATCTCAGGCATGGTTAAGTGGATTCTGGTTTTTACGTTTCTCCAATCTGCAAAATGCAGTCCCTTCTGGTATTGGAGCATTTAGAGAGAAATGACAATAGATGTTTAATGAATGCGTAAACTGTACTTGTCATTTTGATGTACAATGCACAATGTATATTATCCCATTACTCTCATGGACTTCATTGAATCGAAACATATTTTATTAATAACAAAACAACACTTATCCAGAAAATTGACTCCAAAGTTATCCTGTTTTGTCCAGTTAAGTTGTATGTTCCCGTGCCGGCGATTGTATTCTGATATTAGCAGAAGTATTCTACAAGATCAAGCACCCAAAATATGTTTGACCTTTAGTGTAATTACTAATGAATAGTCACGAATGAAGTTATTTGTAGCAGCGCTTAAGAATGTTCTCTAACCATTTGAACAATATATATATATATATATATATATATATATATATAGGACATCACTGACGTGAATGTTGGATCGTACATGATCTGGAACTACTTTTGACAAGCTAGTAGTTTAGTTTCGGCAGGTTAATGGAATTGGAAAAACTTGTATCCTTATTGCAGGATTGATCAAAGTTGAGAACCAGCTAAATGTCATGATCTGCCTTTCCTCTATTTATGTCCAATATACATACATATGCGTGCAACATGACATCTGCTTTCGCTAAAAATATGGACCAAGTAGAGAAATACACTTAAAGTACATGTTTACATATTCCATTCTTCAAATAAAAAAGAAAACTTCACTTCCTAGACAATATTTACATAAGCTTAAAATAAAAGCAGCTATCATCTATGATAGAATAAAATGAAGAGAGAATTGAGACATGCGGCAGAGGGAATTAAAAGGTAAGTCAGACGCTCACTGCCAGGCCCAACCCAAATGGATGGAAGAGGGGATGCCAAGCTAAAGTTTGCATTATTCAAGTGGCGCTGCTGTTTTCTGCAGCAAGGATGGTTCTTTTGTCAGAGACCACACTTCCCATCGCTCTATTAGCTGATTGCACGTTCTTGCTGCTGGTTTTAGTCCTACCATTTCTTTCAACAGTTCGTTGCAATATTCGAACTGGTATCCCACCCAAGTCAAAGTCTTCCTTTAAAGATCTAGTTAAGAACCTCAAATCTGTCTCTGAGAGCTGGGTTTTTCCGCTCATAAATGCAATAAAAGTTGGTGGTCTAGCTTTCACCTGAGTGAAATATTTGATCTTGGGTTGAGCCGCCTGGTCTTTCCAAGAATGTCTGCTCATGACCTGCCACACATTTCAACATTTATTTACCCAAACAAAAATAACTTGGCCTGATGTGGCACATTTAGGGAAAATGTATACCTTGCGTAGCCAACGGTTAAGACGAGCTGTTGGCAATCTCAAACACCATTTTTCATATGTTTCAACAACCTGACGCATGACAGCTATCCGACCCTTTCCTTCTAGTGCTGAAACAAATACAACAGGTATTCCTGTGACCTGTAAATAAATTGCCTTAATGATGAATCAAATTCTACGACTGAAATTATACAAGCAATTCTCCTGAAGGTAGTATTCCTGTGACCTGTAAATAAATTGCCTTAATGATGAATCAAATTCTACGACTGAAATTATACAAGCAATTCTCCTGAAGGTCATCTACCAATTTTTAAAGTGATAACATGCATCAAAAGATAGGAAAAGGAAACATAAGACATACAGTACAAAATCATGTCCCAACTATCAGCTAGAGTAACTACATGGATAAACCGATCTGTTACTATATGTTATGTTATAGGCAAGGCTGACATAAGTATCTCTTTCTAAAAACTTGCTATCATTATCATGATTCAAGTGCCCTAAAAATTTGTTGAAATGGAAGTGATTTGATCTAATTACACAAGGAAGATCCTTCAGAAAGAGAAGTAAAGCCCTCTATGAAATCTTTTTTCTGATAATTTTCTCACCTCTATAGGCCTTGCTGTTTTAACAACGATCAGTGATATTCTTCACTGTGCTAACTTTGCCATGACTTAGTTTCAGTGAAATTAAAAGCGCACCTAAGCGCAAAAGCGAGGCGCAAAGAGACTTTGCCGCTCCGCGTCACCTCAAGCGAGGCGCGTGTGTCAGACAACTTTTACTTCCTTTTTAAATATCATAATAAGTTAGCCTTTTACAGTTCCCTAGGCCATATTTTAGGCAAATAGTCAGGGAAATATGGAAAAAATAATTAAGAGAGGAAATCAGCTTTTCCAAAAGAATAAAACAACAATAGATTATGGAATTATAAGAATACCAGAGGACTCAGAAGGACTGCAACAGAAAAAGACAAATCAAACAAGTGCAGCGAACAAGCCTCTATCACAGGTCTTCTTCTCTTCTCTTCTCTGTTTCTTTATCTTTTATACTTTTTGTATGCCTTTCTCTCTTCTACTAATTTTTTTCTTCTTTTGTTCTATCTTTGTAATAAGAGATAAAGAATTCTCCATTAAAAGATAAGTATTTAACTGAAGCTAAGGAGGCTATTGCAAAGGCAGTTGACAATAACATTGCAAAGTATAAAGATATCTTTAAGATTATTGATAAAAGATGGCAATGCCAATTACATCATCCATTACATGCAGCTGGACATTATCTAAATCCAGAGTACTTCTATCAAGATTCAGCTATTGAAAATTGTAGAGAAGTAACAGATGGGTTGTACGCTTGTATTGGAAAAATTGGTTCCAAGCACTGAAGTACAAGACAAGATTATATCTGAGATACCACTATACACCAAAGCTAAACAACAATTTGGCCCCTACCGATTGCAAAAAGATCTAGAGTGACAAGATCTCCTGGTAACTGAAAATATTAACATTTAAATTCTTAATTATTAGTTTATGTTTAAAATTATACTTAATACTTACATACTTACATACTTAATACTTACATAGTTACATTAACTTAGAAATAATGATGGTCAACATAACACTTTTTACAGTTGAATGGTGGAATTTATATGGTAATTCAGCTCCTCGTCTCCAAAAAATAGCCATTAGAATTTTGGGTTTAACGGCTAGTGTTGCTGGGTGTGAGCGTAATTGGAGCGTAATTGGAGCGTATTTGAGCATGTAAGTACTCGTAATGGTATACTTATTATTTATTTTCTTTGCTTAGTTAATCAATTAAACCATATCACTAATATTAAGATATTCCATGCAACAGATCCATACCAATAAAAGAAACATATTGGAGCATCAAAGATGGAATGACCTAGTATATGTTAAGTATAATTGTGCTTTAAAAGCCCGTTATGACTTGCGGAGTGTTATTGATCCAATCTCATTGGATAATATTGATCATAGTAATGAGTGGCTGATTGGGAAGATGGGTGTTAATGTGGAAGCAGAAGATGAGTTGGTGTTTGGTGATGATAGCTTGACTTGGGGTGATGTTGCAAGAGGACGCGTTGATATACACAAGGCGACAAAAAAGACAGTCAGGAGTTATTGCAACCAATGCCTCAAGCTCCCGAGCTCCACATATTGAATCTGTTGACATAGAAGATGAGATTGTTTATGATGAGTCAAGGAAGAGGAGATTGGAGGCTATAGTTCTAGTGACACCAATGAGAATCACCCTATTGAAGAAGATTATAGGGAGGAATACTATTTTAGCGATTAGAAGTGGAATCTAGAATGAGTTTATATTTATTATTTCCTTATTAAGACTTAAGTTGATGATTTGATGAAGTTTTACTTAATTATAAGTAATATATATTTATTATTCATATGGCTGTTATGTTCTCTAAATATTAGATATATATTTAAAAAATTCTTCATGGTGCGCTTTTTCAGTGAAGCTCACGCTTTAAGTGCTCTTTGCGCTTTAAGCTCCAACGGGGCTTTAGCGCTTATTTGTGCTTTTTGCTTTTGACAGCACTGCTTAGTTTCTTCCGATAATATTCTAGACCATATATGTTTGTTTGCCTTGATGTCTCCTCACGTAAACATTTGCATCTCACCCAAGCTATTCTTATTTTTTTCAACATTGAGCTCAGACCTCAGTACCTTCCTGCTATGTTCACTTCATTCTTTTCCTGTTGCATGTTCTCATTTTTTTTGGTGTCATTTGATTTGAAAAGGAAACTGACTGGTGTAAGGAAATTTTTTTCCTGGTGTTGACATAGTTGATTATAACTGAGTAGTTTCGCTTAGCCAAAGGTAAGTTCATTCGGATGAAAGATTGAGATATTTAGTCTTTAATGATTATAAATAGTACAATTTGGTTGCCTAGCATGCACAATATTCACAGGCATTGCATCCTCTTTGATCAATAAGAGGAGGGACGAAGCCACATGGCCATGTTGACCACCCTTCGTCGAAAAATTACACTATGCATATAGATAAAATATTACATTTTAGAGGTATATAACACATGTGGGATTATACTATGTTGTTGTTGAGGTATATAACACATATTTAACACCTTTTGTTGGGAATTTTTCACTTCTTTCAAATTTGGAACCCTTGGGGAAACTCCTAGCTTTTCTACTGAGTAAGAGTAGACCTGCATTTATGCAATAATACTAAGTTTAAGATTAGTTATGATTTTTACAGTTAGCTTCTCTTTTGGACAAGCTCCTCCAAAGGTATATGCATGAGAAACATTCAAAGAAACATGAGGATAATTGCAGCAAGAGATTATAGTTTTCCACACTGACAAACCTGTGGTATAACTGTCTGAATTTCTGTAGGTACAGCTTCAGTTACACGCTTGTACAATTTGGAATTTTCTTCCCCTCTTAGAAGATCCATCTTATTTACAATCACAACAAGACCACGTCCTTCTTCTACTGCTCGCCTTGCTATAACTACTTCAACATGCGTCATGCTCCGCCTAGCTTTTGCAATCTAATCATTATAAAGGAAAAATATAGAAAGGTTGTCTGACAGTTAGAAAAAATATGTGTGAAACACAGAAATAGAAATTACTCATACCACAAGAGCTTTAAAGGAGGGGGAAAAACAAAGAAAACTTTTGGAGATATATTCATGACTCAGGTAGTGCAGCAACTACACAAATCCCGTTGAATTGTCAGTCCATTAGCAGGCATAGAGCTATATGTTGCATCACAATTGATACATCTCTGATATTACAGGTGTTGGTTACACTTCTCAGCCAATGTTCTAGGTTGTTGGCCCCAAGCGGATGTTAGATATATGAAACATTGATGCAAGTCATTTCTTCATACACTGTTTAAACAAGATCCAACAGCTCTCCACTATCCCTTTCAGTCATTCTTATTCAAGCAAGAGATACCAAAGTTAAAATGTTGTCCAGTTCTCAGAAAGAAGACAAAAAAGAAGATTATGGTTCACAGAAATTCTAGTAAAAGCTAAAGCACGATAATGTTTTCCACATTAAAACTAACTCAAACACACACTGAATCAGCAAAGACAATGAAATGGACTAATCTTCATTGCCGAAAAATAAGGGTTGCAAATACTTATAGATCTAGGCCATTTATTTAAATATTTTTTATAATGGTTATATATGGGCCAGCTTGCGCTCACTTTGACTATTCCACCGGATACCTGCTATCTCCCATTAGCACAGGTACCGTAACTCTGCGCACCAAGGCTTAGGCATATAGGAAGAAAGAAATCACCTTGCATTTTTTGTCTCTATTGAGATTTGAACCTTGACCTCCATAGTTTTCACCCAATTCATTGATTAATATGTCACACCTTGGGTGCATCTAAGCCAGTTTATTAAAACTGCAATTTAATTGTTTATCACACAGCAAATACATTAAGTGGGCCAAATTACAACAAAAACAACAACAACATACCCCAGTATCATCCCACACCGTGGGGTCTGGGGATGGTGGTGTGTACGCAGACTTTACCCCTACCTTGTGAGGATAGAGAGGTTGTTTCTAATAGACCCTCGACTCAGGAAAAAGTGGGCCATATTCATGAATCTAAAACCAAAAAAATTGATAATCACAATTAGCAAACCTCTTCTGCATCGAGGACCAAAGCAATTATATGTGCTCTCATAAGGTGCTTCCTTGATTGCACAATACTCAAAGATGCTGGGCCCTTGTCCTGTTTTGTCCTTTCCAACCAACCTGCTGTGTCAACCTGAGACAATTATACCCTCACAACATCAGATGATCATGCTAATACATAAATCTAGGAGCCCCTTCTCAAGGTAGAAATCATGGGCAATGAGGAATATGTCTTAGTGCCTTGCCCTACACCTAAGCACAACTTAAGCTAAGCTAAGCACCCTTATTGAGCTTTTCTAAGCTTTAGGGTTTAAGCGCGCCTTAAATGAGCCTTTGACAACACTGTTATGTGTCATTAAATGACACTTCCATTCATCTGACTTATTTCTCGAAACAATTCGTCTTTACTGGTGGTATGAACTATGAAGGTCAAAGCCGATAGGGATGAATCTTCCCCGTATGCACCTATGCTTGCTGCACAAGATGCTTCTCAGAGATGCAAGGAGTTTGTCATCAATGCACTTCACATTAAGCTTCAAGCCACTGGTGGAAACAAGACTTAAACACCTGGACCTGGTGCTCAGTATGATCTCAGGGCTCTTACCCACTAGGGGCCTAGGAATGAAAATTGGTCATATAGAGGATATGGCTCCAGTTCGTACTGATAGCACTTGCAGAAAGGGTGGTAGGAATCATATTTTTTGGGAAAAAAAAAGAAGAGGAAAATAAAAGGAATAAGAAGAAGACTAAAAATTTTGAGGAATGAAAAAAAAGATTAATTTTTTAATGTGATCTCTTTGAGTGCATTCGTTACAATGAAGCTGAAGAAGGTCATGCTAATGGGTTTTATATCTATGAGATTACTCTTCAAAAGAAAAATGTTAGCCAAACTTGAATTGACCTAGTGACAGACAATATTTGCGTCAGAGTTACTGATACTTACCAAATAAATTGTTCTTCCTTGGTACTCAAATTCAGCACGAATGGAATCTCTAGTCAAACCAGCCTCAGGGCCAACCAGAACACGATCTTCTTGCAAGATTGTGTTCAACAAGGTTGACTTTCCAACATTGGGCCGCCCGACAATTGCCAACTGCAATGGCAATTTACACTCCATATCCTCAGAGGAGCCATTCTCCTGGCTCTCATCATCTGAAAGATTACATGTATAATAGCAAGAAAGATCAGAAGCGAAGTTGATAAGCTCTGCAGGTAAAAAGAAACACTTCTACAAAAGAATGTTGCCGTTGTACCTCTGCAATTGTAGGTTATCTCTCAACGTGTGACAGGTCACTGTATAATCACATTAAGGAATATCTTCTAGAAGATACATCACTTGATTTATCATAAACTCTATTTGCAATTAGCAAAGCATAGAGAGGTCAACCAAACAACTGTTTCTCATATCATTCTCTACTTCCTGTCCTATCTCCTCTATGTGAACAAAAGACATATATAACTTAGCTAAAAGAGATAAAATTAGCTTCCCGTCTCACTTACGTAGCTTCTAATACTGTTTGTTTAATCTTTTAAGAACAAATCCAAAATGACATGCTTCTCTGCAGTTTCACTCAAGTAGCTGAAGTTGTTTATTGTAATTGTACAACCTAAAAATATTATCTTCATTCTGCACAGTACACCAAACTTCAACTGAGCAATTACATTATCGTAGGAGCAATGAGGGTTGAGTATCACATATTCATGATGTTACTATACTACACCAGTAACATGGTTCTAGAAGTTATTAGCCATATTGAACTGTTTTCTACAGTCCACACAAATCATAACAGCAACCAGATCCATGCACTCATATTATTGATAGAGATAACTTTAGCAAGGATGTTGAGATTAAAATTCAATTTGACCATGCAAAAGCAAACTAATCTCATAACAGATAAAGGGAACATTTGAAGAAGCCAAATGAAGATGCGATTCCAAGTCACTACAGAGCACACACTCACTGGCAAGCATAGGGAGATGAAGAGGTAGATGATCAACACATTTATGAGGAAATTCCTCCTCTGAAATAAAACCTTGAAAAGGACAAAAGATTCAAATAAAGGTGGACAATTACCAAGCACCAAAATTCTCTCTGGGGCATGAGTTTCTTACCATTTATGTTTTGGAGCACATATTCTTCAAGTAATGGTCGAAGAGTTTCATGAAGTTCAGCCATTCCCAGTCCAGTTTCAGCAGATAAAGCAATGGGATCGCCAAATCCTAAGTTATAAGCTTCACCAACAGCAGATCCAAGAGAACCGTCATAGTCATCAAGCGATTCAGCTTTATTCATCACCACAATAGTCGTCATTCCGGGTGCATTCTTCCTCAACCACTTTCCAACATCCAAATCCATAGGCTGCAGTCCATCTCTAGTCACAATACAAAACGATAGTTAACTATTGTGTCCAATGAAATTTTAGTAATACAGTATGCAAAGTTTGAGTTTCACAAGCTACCAGCTTCGAGGCGTGCGATTATGTGATTAAATATGCTTTACTTTAGCAAATACCTTTTCAGCAGATTTTCATTCTTTATCTATTAGACAATACGGAATCTCATCTATTGCAGCCAACTCATGGACCTTTAGAACAATGAACGAAGTTAAATTTCTTTTGAGATTTACATATTCTTTGTCCTATTCTTACAAAAAAAATTAACTTTTTTCTTCTTTATAAGTAATTCATTGGAAAAGGACAAAAGCGTTGCCATAGTTGTCTATCTGATAATCAACAGAGAAGAGACAAAATAGTATTGAAGAAACCAAGATTTCGTAATTTCACGTGCTAAAATTCTTTTCCAATTCAACCTTGCATCAACTAAGAAGAGTGCCAATTGAGATCTTGACAGCACATTTCCAGTCATTTCTGCAGTTCTACGAAGAACAGAACCAGAAGAAGCCTCTGCTTCTAAGCCAGCAGAATCCAACACCTTAAACCTTAAATTGCCCAATTTTGCAACACCTTCTCGTATGTCCCGGGTAACATGGTCAGTAGGAGTGTTGTATACAAGGGCCTCCCTCCTTCGTATCAAACTACAAATCAAAAGCAAATTAACGTTTACACAACGGTGACTGAAGGATTCCCTTGCACTTGATTACAAATCAAATTCAAATCTCCTTTGCTGTACTTACCGGTTAAACAATGCTGACTTCCCTACATTAGGTCGTCCTATGATTACAACCGTTGGCAGCTTGTTAATATGAATCCGTGTAAAATCAACCAAGTGGTCAGTGGGATGTTTAACTTGCGGTCGATCATCCGTATGACTAGCAGCAGCTTTAACATTGAAGTCCTCTGGTACATTGTCACAAGCATCATCACCATTTGAAGCAGCATTATGTAATACTTCATCCTCTGCCCTCTCTGGACCTAGCAGAGTGCAGAATTTCGCAACGTTCTGAAAGAAAAAATGTTTTGATACTGAAACAGGAGTTCCACCACCAATCTTGGTTGATGGAAATCCTAAAACAGAAAAGGTAGCACCTGATTCTGATGAGTATCAACTTTAAAATACAAAATCTTTCAAAGCCTAATAAAAGCATTACATAAGCAAATTAGAAAAACAACAATATAACTAGTACACATTGATCCCAAAATAGTTGTGGTTGGCTATATTTATCTACTCAAAGTCCATTTTATTTCAGTAGGCAACAAATTAACATTCTAGCAGAATGAATGTTTGGTCTCCTGTGCTGGTTGGATTCTAACTCTATATGTAATTATTTAGTTGAAAAGAAGGGAAGAAAAATATTAGGCTGGCCATCTACAACTGTAGGAAAAGCAAAGCCAAGATTCCTAGGGTCAGTCTAAAATTTCTACTAGCTCAGTATACTAATCCCTCTGTTTCACTTTATGTGATGTAGTTTGGAGTACGAGGGCCAAGTTGCTAATTTTTAGTCACAATAGTTAGCAATTCAAAATATTTGCAATAAATTGGAACAGAGCTAGCAGTATTTACCTTGAAACATATGCTTAAAGTACTAAAATCAATAGGAACAAACAAAAGATTACCAATAATCCCATTGCAGATGATTTTTTTGTGGAATTCTGAAGCTGAGGCAGCAGCAGTTACTCTGGAGAGGATACTAAAGCTATAGGTTGTTTTCCGTGCAGCTCGAAACCAGGCAGCACAAGACATTCCAAATAAGTGAAATAGAAAAACTACTTATAAATACTTTGAAGCTTTAAGACTTTCTTCACGATTTCAGCCGCCATAGCTCTGAGTGAAGCGGAAGCTACAAAGCTGAAGAAGATGCTGTATTTCCTGCTGGGCTAGGCCCAATAAAAAGCAGGCCTCAATAAAACATTTCGGCCCAAAGAGGATAAGAAATGTAACCAATTTGAAAAAAAAAATCGTCTTTTTACAAAAATCTAAACCCAATTCTCCCCTTCCTTTTCTTCTCTCCGTCCCTCTCTGTTCTTCGATGGCGTCTGTCTCTGTTCTCTCTCTTTGATTTTTTCTTTCTCAACTAACTGCAAAGATAATTTTCAAGGAAAAGAGGTGGTGGAAAATGGAGGGAAAAAAATTATATAGTTTAAATATATAAAATATTTTGAAGAATAGAGATTGTGGTTTGTCTTTAATCTGTTGACCAGTTTTATGCTTGTGGGCTGCTCTTGTGTCACCATTGATGAGCAGAGCCATTGCTTTTTGCTGGGTTTGTTTCATGTCTTTTTATCCAATAATCTTTGAAGAAAATATAAAGAATCCAAAATATTCACACAAAATCTAAGAATCCAAAATTTAGTTTCTATGGAGACTATCTAATATTAAGAAAGAGAGAATGATAGAAAGCAAAATACATAAGACACTCAAATGCCTCAAGCTTTTCTTCGTATAGGGAGAGAGCAGCGTGTAAGGGAAAAATGGGAATTAGGTATGGGTACTGGCGGAAAGACAAAATATCATCTCATTTACTCATTGGCAGTATGGTGTTGGGTTTTTTTAAGGAAATTAAATATGCATTAGAATGCTAGTCTACTATGATTATGTACTATGTTATAGGGGTATCATTGTTTCGGTTCAGTCCTCTATTTTATAAAAGTTTGTACTACCATCTCAATTATGTATGTTTCAATTCGGGTTTCGATACGATTATTTTTTGATATTTTTTAAAGGGAAAAGGGTCAAAATTATACTTTTGCTATCGAAAATTAGTCGCGTTAGTAACTCATTCTATTTTACGGCTAAAAGTGTCCATATCGTTAACAAAATATGCAAAATTGTCCCTACCGTTACTAAAATAGATAAATTTCTACCTAAACCTAACAGATTTGGGAGAAAAGGCCAAAAAAGTACATCTACTATTAAAATTTATCCACGTTAATAAAGATCAATGGGGACATAGGGAATATATGAAGTACTTATGGTAGGCTGCATAGAGCACATGTAAGGAAGATTTTAAAGGCCAATGGGGAATATCAGTCTACTTGGTTCTTCTCTGAGAAGAAGTACTGCTCTGCGACATTGACGAAGATGAGAGAAATAGAGTCAAGCACGGGATAAAAAAAGAGGCAAAGATGAGGAATTTGAGCTTGAACCCTAGGTTTATTCGACTTAGATTGTTTTTAGGTGGAGGGATTATCAAATGGGACGGGTTATTATGTGGGGCGGGTTGTATTAGTTTAGTTGGCAATTAATTAGTTAGTTGGCACATTATTAAGAGAGACCCGGTTGCCATGTAGGAGCTCCGTTAGATTGGGCACTATTTCTCCTACTTTAATAATGACATGTATTATTTTAGGCCGAAAGTAAAACGGGGTATTAGCATGGATAAATTTCAATAGTAAGGGTACTTTTTTGGGCTTTTTTCTCAAATCTGTTAGATTTAGGTAGAAATTTATCTACT